>CM077289.1:59384673-59544673 GCA_039654925.1 Anguilla pacifica | reverse complement strand
GGCGCTGGCCGATATTTACATCAACAGCCAGCCAATCGGGCGAGCCGAAAGCGGACCTCTCCGTGGGGCCGTTAAACGGAAGCCCGAAGCCCTTCCGGAAGGTTCTAATGGACGGCGTTTTATGGTTTCATTTGAAGGAGAGCGGGGACGCTCTGCCATCCTTTTGTGATTTCTTTCTCTTTATTCAGGCGGAGAGAAAAGCGGGGGGGGGGGGGGGGTTTACAGATGGAGGTTGGGTCGCGGTATAGAGAGCGCCGGGGTGGGGAACCACGTAGTGGAACTGGTGTATCGTAGACTGGGCGGTTCTGTGCGTGGTCCTCCCCTGACGGGCTGGTTCTCACATGTTTGGATAATCCTTTGTCCGAGGCGTCACGGGTCAGCCTGAGTTACTGTACTGAGTTTCCTCTGCGGATGTGAGGGGACATCCGTTTATCCGATGGGGTGACTCTGTCTCACTGTCAGGTTCAGCCTGTTGCCAAAAAACAAAAAAAAAAGAAGACGACGATTTTTTGTTTTTGTCTGAAGACTTCTTCGGGTCTGATCGTGGCTGCTGTGAGCAGCTGCTATCTGAAGGGTGACAATTATGTGATAAAAAAGAAAAGAAAAAACGACAAAAAAAAGAATTTGTCCCCAGAGCGACCTCCACCCCCCCCCCCCCCCGCCCGATACCCGGAATGATGAAATATTCTCAACCTCAGAAGGTGTTCAGTAGATAAACAGATAAACACCTTTTTCACCTCGGTGTTTCTCTGTGGCTATGAAATGAGGCTGAGGTATTGGAACAGGACCCAACAGTAAACATGCGAAGCGCTTACAAGCTTACCAGCGTGCTAAAACGCGCCATTCACTGATTCAATATTTTTTACAATTTCTACCCCCTCCACAGTGGTCTATAAGCGTCAGTTTTGGCGCTACATAAGCTGCGCTCCTCCCGTTTAAGGATCGATGCCTGATGAAGGGCTTTGTGACCGAGCCTTCGCGTCGTAAACTCAATAAATCCTCAGGAGCTTTTAATTTCGGTGTGCAGATATTTTTACCCTTTCTGCGCAGGCATTAGTAAGGCCTTTTCTTTTTTTTTTGGAGCGGTTCTTCGTGATGTTTTTCACGGCGGGTAGACGTGCAGTCACTCGGGCTGAGTAACGGGTGGTGGAGCGGCGGTGTGGTGAGCGTGCGTTTTGCACATTTAGACAGACGCCCCTTTCTTTAAACGCGTGAGATAAGGACCTTTGGCTCCGGTTTCGCCCGCATGCTGTAAGGACGGTGACGGCGTTTGTTTCTTCTATAAAACGCCTCGCGGTGGAAGGAGACGGAGAAAACAACTTTCCCCTCCCTCCATCCCTCCTTCCGTTCATAAACCTGGCTGTCCGCCTGGAGGCTGGGGCGGGGTTGGGGAGTATGTTTGTGTTGTAATAAACATCCGCCTGTCGACTCATGACAAGGCTTCATTTTAAAAATACCGTGCATTAGCGTTGTTATTATTAGTATTATGATTATTATTACTGCTGTTATGGAATTAGACGTCACGCGGCTGGATGTTTCCACCTGCGCGCGTGTGAGGTACTCACGAGCGTGAGCGGGCGCAGGTGCGGGACCTTGTGAAGGGAGCGTCTGTGTCCCGAAATTACTCGAGTGCGTGAGTCCCGACCCTGCGGCAAGGCTGTAAAATGGGACTCTGGGGCGGGGGATAGGGAGGGAGGGAGGAGGCAGCGCCTCGCTGTTTTACGACTGTTTGGGTCCCAGTCTGGTCTGCGGGCGTTCCCGGTTTTTTACGCTTTCGTGGAAGACCGCGTGAAAAAACGTGCGTGTGAAGGAAGGCCTCTGACCGCCGGCCCCGTTCGCGGAAACCCCGCTGCCGCCGTCTCCCGGGCGGGGCGGGGCTCGCTGCCCGGCCATCGTAACGCTCCGCGGGATTTGGGGGTGTGGGAAGTGGGCCGAGCCGAAGCCAGCCACCGCCCCAGCCTTCCAGAAGGTTCCAGGACCACCAGAAAAACACATCTGTTTTTCCCCCTGCCCTCCTCCAACCCTTACCAAAATGGAATATGCTGAAATATTTAGCCAAAATGTGGATGTTGTAGTAAATATAATGATAAATATATTTAACAGTGGTGTGTATACATATATATATTCATAAAAAGAGATATATTGCAGTGTCTGAAATATCCAGAAATCCATATCTGTCGGGGGGGGGGGGGATTAGCTGCAGCTCTCGGAACCTGACAGTCAGGTAGCACATGACACTGCCCAAAACACACATTGATTGATTGATTGATTGATTTATTGATTGATTGAATGATTGATGTGTGCTCAGTCAGGTTTTGTGCCTTTTGTTTTGACGCCCCGTTCCAGGACGGGCCGGGGAGCTAGGTCAGCTGCCGACAGAGGCGGTTGTATTTTTGGGGGGGATCGTTTCCACCGGGACGAGGTCACTCGGCGGCACGTCTCATGACACTCACGCGGCATTCCGAAATGTCATGGCGACAGGTCTCTCCCTCGGAATAAATTCTGTGCTCCGAGTGGCCATGGATTCAGGGGCAATAAAATAGTCCGTTGTGACCGCTTGTAAACCAGGGGAGCTTCGCCAGTCATGGAGCACCTGTGTAACTGCCATCAGAACAATGCCAACAGCGGTTGGCTAATGCTCGCAGGGAGCTTAGAAGTAAGCCAGAAAGTATCCACCAATCACCGCCAACATTGTTGTATTGGTTGCCACCAGCGTACTCTATGATTGGTGGAGCCCCACATTGGCTTCTACAAGTAAGGTGTCATCACAGCTGTCATCTCGATTTAACCCTTTAAGGTGTGAAGTCAGAAATATGTGATTAGAATGTTCTTAACTGAATATTCTAGTGCTGATGTCACAATCACTGCTGGTTATTGCAAACAATGGAGTTCTAGAACGCTTTGACTTGGAATTCTGGAAACAAAACATTCCAGAAAACCTACTCTTTAAATGGTTAATTATTCCTGCACTTCTGAGTGTTGCTGCCTGGCAGTCACAGTGGTTGTCTGGGAGGAGACATTTTGCTGGTTGTCTCTGTCCGTCCCTCACAGAAAAACAGTCCAGCTGCATGCTGCAGGCCAGGCTTGCTGATCGGCAGGATCAGGGCTCTCGCAATGGCGACAGAAACATAACACGTCTGTGTGTGTTTGTTCTCTGTTCAGCATGGCTTTGGGAAGAGACCTTTGGTCGCGAGTTATGTGACGTTCCTCGAGCACGTCGTCATCAGAAGTTTAGGCTCCAGGGTGCTATTTAAAACAAGAACATGAGATCAAGTATGTTAAGACGATTTAATGTGTTCAATATGTTTAC
Source organism: Anguilla pacifica (assembly GCA_039654925.1). Lineage (NCBI taxonomy): Eukaryota > Metazoa > Chordata > Actinopteri > Anguilliformes > Anguillidae > Anguilla > Anguilla pacifica. The sequence goes on along the minus strand of CM077289.1, from coordinate 59,541,363 downwards.
CGGGGTATTATCTGAACTCTTTAAAGGGGCCGGTCTGGCTTAAGACATCTGAGAAAACTTAAGAAATCTTTCAACCTGACTCTATTTTACCTTGGTATTTACATGCATGTGTGTATATAAGTGTTTTATTAAATGAGTGCAGAATAGCCACGATTGAAACATGCACCACGTCTGCTTGAATGTCCAGGTTGCCGTGGGCAGTGTTGTTTTATTTATGTAATATGGTGGTTGTTCTGCATCCCGGAGAACAGCTCATTTTGACCCATTTCAGATCTGCTTTATTGCTGACTGCCCTGGGGCCCGGGCTGCCAGGTGTTTATTTGTCCGTACAGCACTTTCGCGGCGGGTACGCGGAGTTATGAATGACCTCCCCCCCACCCCCCCTGCGCCCCCCCACCCCCACCCCCCCGCGGTCGCTGAATAACCGGTGTGTTCCCGTGCGGCATCCGCGCAGCGGTGGGGGGGGTGAGGGGGGGGGGAGGAGTCCCGAGCCTAATAACGCGGAGGCCTGACCTTCCCGCCGCCGAGCCCATCCATCACGCCGAACGGCAAAAACAACAAGCCCTGCACCCGCCCTCTCCTCGCTCCCATTGGACCGGGGGGCCGGGCCTGCCGCTCCGCGATTGGCCGAGAGGGGACACACCTCCTCCTAGAATCTGTTTGTGTCCCGAGCCGTGTTCTGCCTGGAAAAAAAAAAGAACATAGCAGTCTAAGGATGGGTGGGTTGTTTTTTTGGCAGGAGTAAAGATTTGGGGGGTGGGGGGGGGGGGGGGAGGTGGGGAAGGGGGTGGGAAGGAGGTGGGGGGGAAGGGGGTGTGCAGTCTACTGGAGGCATTTCAAGACTTCTAGGAAACAGAGCTGTTTGTTTGCCTTTTGCTGCGGCGACCGAATCGGCTAACCCAATTTAGCCCGCATCGTTCATTGAGGGCTATGTTTAACCGTGTTTTTTTATTTACCAGGGGTTGTGGAACGCTCTGTACCGCAACAGTGTTTTTGCTTTAAAATTTAAAGTTTATGGCCCAAATGGGGGGGAAAAAAAGTAAGAACACCTTATATTTTATTACTCTGAAATCATCGCAAGGTTAAAGAAAACTGCCTTCTACTCGTTTGTGCAAAAACACTTTTTTTTTTTTCCTCCCCCCACGCAGGGGAACACAGAGAGGCAGCTCCGAGGTGTCTTTCACTCAACGGAGGATACAAATTTCACAGTGAGCGTTTCTTCCCCCTTGCTAAATTAAGTGTGAATGACGCCTGTTTTTAAAGCTCTGCGGGGTAACGGCTCTCAGACGTGTAACGCTGTTATTTTCTGATAATCGAGAGCAGTGTTGACTCTTTTATTTATTTATTTTTGTGCGTGCGTGACGTTGAGCAGTCGCTGTGTCAGACGGCTTGAGGTGGAAAAACACCGCCTTGCCCTTACCTGAACAAGAGTTATAGCCCCCCCCCCCCCCCCTTTCCCCCGTGGGCTGTGAAACTGTGGTTATCTAATTCGGGTCCACCGCTCGGCCTCCGCTGTCTGACGGCGAACATCGCGCACCCCCCCCCCCCCCCCCTTGTCCCACTGCGTCCGCACCCCACCGCCCGCCCGCCTCTGACCTTTGCCCCCTTCAGCACCGCCTTAAATCATTAACCCTGCTTATTCACAGGCCGTTCTGTTCATTGATCTCTCTCTCCCCCCCGCGCGTTAGCGGGACGGTGTTGGTAGAAGGCCGTGTTATGCGTCCGCGTTATGAAACCCGAGAGCAGCGTGGTGTTCAGCGCATGTTTTTCCAGCCCTTCCTCATGGCTATTAAAAGCGGCTCTGACGTGCTCCCCCCCCCCCCGCCCCCCCCCCCCCCCCTCGCCGTGGTCATCGCTGGTCATGCGCCGTGCGATTCTGCAGACGCAAGGGGAGCGGAACCTCGGGCCCGGACCACACCCACTCCCCCCCCCCCCCCCCCCGGCTGCGCAGCTGGGTCTGCATGCCTGACCCAGAGCTCTGCAGTGGAGAACCACTCCCCCCCCTGGCTGCGCAGCTGGAGCTGCATGCCTGACCCAGAGCTCTGCAGTTTGCTGCTGAAAACTGATGTGTGCTCACTGGGGGAAAAATGTAAACCAGGAGCGCATCTGCTAATCGGGATGCTGCAGCGAGCTCCTTAAACGCTTCAGCTTGGGGGCACGTGGGCTCCCGGGGAAAGAGTGTTATCGCCATGGAGACCTGCAGGCAGTTAAAACTGCCATTTCGTTTTAATGAGTGGTCCTGTGCTAGCGGTCGCTGTCACTGTTAGCCGCTTGTAGCCCCGTTAGCGAGGGCGGCGTTTTCAATGGGACGTTTGGTGCGCTTTGTGCGTTTCGCGGTAGCCGCACGCTAACTGGGTCGCCCGTTGGCGCGGCTGCTGTTTTTCGGGTGGTGTGAAGCCCTGGGTGGGAGACAGGGAGAGGGGCAACGCTGTCCTCTCACATTTTGTTTTTTTTTTCTTTCTTTCTCTTCACCTGTCCGGCAGCAGGAAGTCAAAGCGGGGGGGGGGGGGGGGTTGTTTCTAAAGGATTGTGAGAAAGATAAGGGGCTGAACAGGGCCCCTTGGGCCTCCTCCGGTGTGGGGGGGGGGGGGGGGGAGGACTGCTTTAGGCCGACGGTGACCAGGACCTGTTTTCAGAGATGGGAACTTTTCTGAGATTCGGCTTGCTATTGTTTCCTCATTTCACTTGAGATTTATTTATTTATTTATGTTTTTCTCCTGTTTTAGGGGTATTTTTTTATTCTGTTTTCTTCCTCTTTCTCCTGGTCTCCTGATTTATTTCCTGATTTGGATTTGAAGCGAAACTGCTGATAACTCGGGTAAGTGGCTGTGTTTAATGAGGGCATGACCTATATTTAGCGAGCGAGAACAGGGAAGGTCTCTCTCTCTCTCTCTCTCTCTCTCTCTCTCTCTCTTTCTCTCTCTCTCTCTCTCTCTCTCTCTTTGTCGTTTGCTGTGGAAGAATGCACTTGTTCAAAGGACAGGCTGCACAGAGGCTGCCCTGCCTGAGCTCTTCAGGGGGGGCTGCTGCAGCTTGATTGTACGCTTGTGTTGTGCGGTCCCACCGGGTCTGTTGTTCGCCACGCGCAGCAAGTCTGCACTCGCTCCAGATCAATGGCTGCCACTCTGTTCCCTCTCCCGCTGATTTATGTTCGGCTTGCGTTTCTGAAACTGACATTCGTCTTGGTTGTTGTTGTTTTTTTAAAGTGTGTTTTCACGTTCTTTTTGTTCAGAAATGAGTCCATACTTGACGGCCCGTTGTGAGTCACGCAGGTGAAGATGAGGATGGGTTCGGCACGACGGGCAGCCGTAGTGGCGAATGACATTCTCTCGTACGACGGCGTTCGCGGTTTCCATCGAATCTAGGGGACCCGGTCCCCCAACCACGCTGCTCTTCCGGTGAACCCCTGAAATCGGCTTTCAGGGGTTCTGCCTGTTTCAGATTACATTACATCATAGACAGCGAGAACTGGTGTTAACGTCTGTTAGCCCTTTGTCTAAGGTGTGCGATGACAAATATGTCATTAGAATGTTCCTTAACTGAACATTCTAAGGCTGATGTCACAATCGCTGCGCAGTGGAGTTCTAGAACTCCAGGAAAAAACATGAAAAAAAAACTCTTCGAAAGGGATAGCATTTATAGCTTTGTTTTTTTGCGTGTGTGGTCTGACTAGTTCGAAAGCAGTTGAGAACAGACGCTTTGAACGCTGCGGAGTGTGCACTTTGTTCATTTTGAGATCCCTCACACATTTTTTTTTTCCCCTCCTCAGTGTTGAGCGGGGGAATTCCGGAGAGGAAGGGCGCTAGAAGGAAGCGCCCGCCGATCGGAGTGCCCGGTGGCGCGGGCGGGCGGGCGCTCTGTTACGGGACGGGGTAACAGGCCGAACGGGAGCGTATATTTGGGTGTTTGCGGAGCGTGAGAGCCTGCAGCCCCGCGGCTCTGGCGGGCGGGAGCATTGTTAGCCTGCGCAGGAAGTGGGGACGGGCGGGTGGGAGGGCGACCGCACTCACAGCCCTCTGCGCGGGGGGAAGTCCCAGCATTCTGTGCGGCTTGGGTGCAGTCGCGCGGGGGTGACACCAAAACGTGCCGGAACGCATACACACACCCGCATATATGCACACCACACACACACACACACACACACGCACACACACACACACCCGCATATATGCGCACCACACACACACACACACACACACACCCGCATATATGCACACACACACACACACACCCGCATATATGCACACCACACACACACACACACACACACACACACACACACCCGCATATATGCACACCACACACACACACACACACACACACCCGCATATATGCACGCCACACACACACACACACACACCCGCATATATGCACGCCACACACACACACACACCCGCATATATGCACACCACACACACACATCCGCATATATGCACACCACACACACACACACACACACACACACACACACACACACACCCACCCGCATATATGCACGCCACACACACACACACACCCGCATATATGCACACCACACACACACACACACACACACCCGCATATATGCACACCACACACACACACACACACACCCCCCCGCATATATGCACGCCATACACACACACACACCCGCATATATGTACACCACACACACACACACACACACACACACACACACACCCACCCGCATATATGCACACCACACACACACACACACACACACCCCCCCCATATATGCATACCACACACACACACACACACAGGCGCATTATATGCACGCAGACACACAAACACTTTCATATAGACACACAAGTTCACGCTCCTACACACAAACACAGGCTTTCGTACACACACGCACACACTTGCTCTTGTACACACACACACCCATCTTGCACCATCTCTCTCTTACACACGTGCACAGTCATGCACACGCTACCGCACACACACGTGGACTCTCGCGCGCTGTCACTCGCACACACACACACACACACACATGCACTCTCGCATGCTGTCACACCCACACACACACATGCACTCTTGCACGCTGTCACTCACACACACACACACATGTGCGCTCTGCTCAGACGCTGTCACTCGCACACACACACACGTGCACTCTCGCATGCTGTCACACCCACACACACACACACACACACATGCGCTCTGCTCTGACGCGCTGTTACACACACACACACATGTGCGCTCTGCTCTGACGCGCTGTTACACACACACACACACACATGCACTCTCGCACACTGTCACACACACACACACACACACACACACATGCGCTCTGCTCTGACGCGCTGTTACACACACACACACACACACACTCGCGTGCGCACACGCCCACCGCTCCATTGGCTGGCGAGCGTGGTGACGGAGGTCTCATTGTTATCGTGGGCAGCTGGCCGGAGCCCTTCCTGGAAAAACGGCAAAATGCTGAGGTAGCAGGGGCCGGGCCCGGATGGAGCGAGTGGTCCTCGGCCTGGGGGGGGGCGCCGGGGGGGGGGGGGGGGGGCAGGAGGGGGGTGAAGAGAGAGATAACAGGGGGGAGGTGGGACAGGAAGGAAACTGTGACTGAGAGGCTTCTTCCGTTCACGCCCCCCCCCCCGAGGGTACACAGCCCCATCCATCATAACACAGCTGATACACACACACACACACACCCCCTCCCCCCCCACCCCCTCCAAAAACACCCTCCCAATCAGTGTTCATCAGGCCTGGGCACCACACCAGAGGGGCGCACCCACCACCCAACCCCCCCCCCCCCCGACCCCCAAACCATCACCACCCCCTCCCCTCCCCCTCCCCCTTCCTCTGTGGGCCCGGACTAGGTCAGAGCACACAGGAGGCCCCTTGCTAGGAGCAGCAAGCAGGCAAGTTGACAGCTGGTTAGAGTCATGTGAGCTGACCTGAGATCCATCCGGGCCCCCTTATGCTTATGTAACAGTAGCTGTGACGACCATAGAGGTTATTTTGGAAACTAGACGTCTGTGTGTGACATTCCGAATGGTTGAATTACGTATTAGTTTTTTTTTTTTTTTTTTTTTTTAACCCCCCCCCCCCATTTCTATGTTCTTCTCTTTTCTGTCTTCTTGTAGGCATTGGTGTGCTTTTTGAAGGCTTGGATTCTGTACTGGGGAGTCTGTAGAAATGGGGGGGGGGGGTAATAATGCACTTTGGTTAAATGTGTATTTCCCCCAGAGCAGCAGGGATTTGTTGTTTAAATGCAGTTTGCAAATCCAGCCGCGCTGCTCAAGTGCTTACTGACGGGTCTTCTTTAACCCCCCCCCCAACAAAACGAGAATTTATGCAGCGTTCTTGTAACCCTTTAATGCCGGGGTTGTTGGATCTGATGTTACATCTTCACGTCTCTTTACAATAAACTGCGCCGTCGGTGCGCTTTGAAAACTGTCGCAGCGTTTCTGAAGACGCGTTTGCAAAGGCAGAAGTGAATCAGTTCTGCTCACAGACGAGCTTCATTATTCACTGGAAAGAGGTGCAATCTGCAATCAGACTGGCAGGTTCATGGACGCATTTTCCTTTGTCTTGAAAGACAGACAGACTGTTACTTATAACGGCTCCAGTTTTTATCTGCGAACGCTGGAGATTCCGGGATCACAGCAGAGCTCGAACGGTGTGAGAGAATGCGGTTGGACCAACTGAAGTACAGGGGGAATGAAATATTTGAGCCTTCGGTTAAAGGAACATCTCACAGACAGGTGAAAATGAATGGCAGCGGTAGAAAAGTTTAGCCTTAGAGAAGAACGGTAAGATAAGCGCTCTAGAATAAATGGTGAGGCTCCCATTCTGGAAGGTGTATGGTAGGGTTAAGGTTCTAAAAGGAATGACGAGGTTAAAATTCTAGAAGGAATGGGAAAGTTAGCATTCCTGAAGAAATGGCGAGATTAGCGTTCTAGAAGGACTGGTAAGGTTAAAACTCTTGAAGAAATGATCAAATTAATAGTGTATGCTGTGTGTAGTTCTTCCATTGGAATTAAGTTCTCTCTCCCCCCCGACCTCCCACCCATCTCTAGTGGCAAAAGCATTGTGTTCAAAGTTTATGCACGTAATGTATTTCGATGACTTTGTATAGTGCTTGAAGCTTCAATTCTACATTTCTGTTCCTGTCTGCCCTGTTCCAGTGATAGTTTGCTGGTGGTGTCAGCAAAAAAGAGCTCCGCCAAGTGAAGAAAGATCACTGTGGAAGTGGAACTAAGAGTTGTATATTAATAACAAAGAAACACACACACACACACCACACACACACACACGTACATACGACCACACACGCGCGCACGCACACACACACACACACGCACACACACGTACATACGACCACACACACACACACACACACGTACATACGACCACGCACACACACACCCATACACACACACACACATGTACATACGACCCCCCCCCCCCCCCCCCCCCCACACACACACACACACACACAGACATTTAAAGGGATTCACATGTGTTGCCAGCAGGAATGGGAGATCTCAGTGGCCAGTGAGTCGCGTTGCGATACGGTTTCCATGTAAACCGGCCCGTGGGGCGTGGCTGGTCGTGGAGGAGCGGGGGGGCGGGGCGGGGGCGGTGGGGGGGCGGGGCGGAGGGGCGGATGGGGGGGCGGTGCGGACCTGGCAGGTGAAAGTGTGCAGCTGTGGCGGATGCCCCCGCTCTGCGCAGTCCGGGCAGGATGTGGCTGCCTCTGTCGCCGCTCCGCCAGCCAACCAGGAACTCCAAGAACGGAAAGCACCGGCCCTGCCCCCAGCTCCCCCCACCCCCGCTGGCCCAGAATGCATCGCTCTGTGGGCTTTGAACTCTGGTTACCCCGCTGTTCGGCTGTGCCAGATGGGAGCCGTATGAAGAGATCGGCTCGTTAAGCATGTGGGCCGCCGTGTGCTCTCTGGAGCACGGTGTGATACAGCGGTCACTGCGCGCTTATGAGAAAATAGACTAGAGTAACCTGAGAACACTGCTCCTGCTGCTGCTGCTCCTGCTGCTGCTGGCCCTGCTGCTCCTGCTGCTCCTGCTGCTGCTGCTCCTGCTATCCTGCTCCTGCTGCTCTTGCTGCTGCTTCTCCTGCTGCTGCTCCTGCTCCTGCTTCTGCTGCTGCTGCTGCTCCTGCTGCTCCTGCTGCTTCTCCTCCTGCTGCTGCTCCTGCTCCTGCTTCTGCTGCTGCTGCTGCTCCTGCTGCTCCTGCTGCTTCTCCTCCTGCTGCTGCTCCTGCTGCTGCTACTCCTGCTCCTCCTCCTGCTGCTGCTGCTACTGCTGCTGCTGCTAATCCTCCTCCTGCTTCTGCTCCTACTGCTGCTGCTCCTGCTGCTCCTGCTCCTGCTGCTGCTGCTACTCCTCCTCCTGCTTCTGCTCCTACTGCTGCTGCTCCTGCTCCTGCTGCCCCTGCTCCTGCTGATGCTGCTGCTCCTCCTCCTCCTGCTACTGCTGCTCATATTCCTGGTCCTACTGCTGCTCCTGCTGCTGCTGCTGCTCCTGCTCCTCCCCCTGCTCCTGCCGCTGCCCCTGCCCCTGCTCCTGCTCCTGTTGCTCCTAACTATGTAGTTACATTGTGCCGTTTGTGTTTCGAGCATATGCTGAGCAGCCAAGTCTGCATCAGGGCATTAGGGCTGTTTGGTTATACGTTTGGATTGGCATCGGGATTTAAGTTACCACATGGAGTAGAGACAGAGTAGAGATAGTGTAGAGAAGGAGTATAGATGGTGTAGGGATGGAGTATAGATGGTGTAAAGATGGAGCAGAGCCGCACGTTCCAACCTCGCCAACGTCGCCGTCCGTTTGATCCTACCGCCCGTCGCCAGGCAACCACAGACCAGCGGCACGGCGTTACGACAAGCCCTAGCGGGGATTCCGCGCGCCTGCCAGCCGCCCCGTCGCTCGCTAGAGCCGGTCGCTCGCATCGTTTTCGTCGCCTCACGCTGAACGGCCCCTTCCGCCACGTCCAGCGGGATCAGAAGCGCCACACCGGGGGGCCGAAGGTCGCGGGCAGGTGGCAAAGACACGGACCAATCGGCAGCTTTTCGATTTTTTTTTTTCTATTATTCGTTGGCAGGGGGTGAGAAGTTTGCGGGATGGGCGGAGGGCCCCCGCTAGGCCCGGAGGGGGGGGCTCTGTTCCTGCGATTCGGCGGGCTCGAAGGGGGTGTGTCCGGACGCGGCGTTCTCACGGCGCGCGGATCCCGCTGCAGCGCTAACGCGCGCGAGCACAAGGCCCCTCTTATCCCCCGTTATGTAACTGTGGGCGGGCGCTCATTTTCGCTGTGTCATTATTTATTTTTTTTAGGGATAGGGAGTGGTTTCTGTGCTCCGGGTCCTGCAGATCTTCACTTTTTGGCGTGAGGTGATGGTAGGGTGTGCCCCTTGCCTCCATGTATTTGTGTCATATTTGTGGTTGGGAATGGAGTGCAGGTTGTAATGTACATTCAGGTTGTTATGGAGGAGAAGGCTGTAAAGGGAATGCAGGTTGTAATAGAATTGCAGGTTGTAACGGAGGGGCAGGTTCTAGTGGAGGTGAAGGTTGTAATGAAAGGAGAAGGTTGTTTTATTGGGGAAAGTAAAAGGCGCTCTATTGTTGCAGTGCCCTGGCGATTGTTCGTCCCGGGGAAAGGGGGGGGGGGGGATTTTTGGTTTGGGAAGCACCATGCCTCCCCGCCCTCGGCCGAAACATCCGCCCAGGGCCAGCTGGTGTCCTTTCCCTCCATTCTTCTCTTCCTTCCTGCTTTGGGCGGTTGTCAAATCCGCACGCGCTCCTGGCTGCTTCTCTCTCGGCGCAAAGCTCACTTGCCGGTTCCCTTACAGATCTGGCTGTACTGGGGCACACTGCGTAGCCACACCCCCCCCCCCCTTCGCCGGCCCCCTCCTCCTGTATTCTGACAGAAAAGTAGGTGTGGATGAGGAGTAGACACCCCCTGCGCATGCTGTATAAAATGCTACCCAAACGCGGGTTATTCTGCAGTACAAAAAATAGTTCCTGTTCCCGGAACGGTGCAGGGGTCGTCACGGCGACACGCGGCTGCGACGGCCGCCGTCGAGTCTGCGGCGACGCCAGCGGGAATCCCGCCAGTGCGGAGCGAGCCGCTCGCGCAGCGCAGAGCGAAGAGCGTGTCCGGGACACGCTGTGGCGTTGAGTCTCCCTCTGAACACTGCCGCGGGTCCAACCCTGCAGAGCCATCACTTCATTACATTTTGTTACATTGCAATAGATCACATTGTTACATTAAATTGCATTACGTTATCACATTACATCACATTACATTACACTAGATTCCATTACATTGTTACATCACAATACAGTGCATTACAATTTGTTCCACTGCATTGCATTACATTGTTACATTAAATGGCGTTACGTTTCATTACAGTACATTACACGATGCTACAGAGTGATTGACAGTAAGTGCATCCACCTCACTCGTAAGAGCAGCTGAGGGCACTGGCAGGCTAGCGAGTGAATAGACAACACCACCGAAGCGCTAAGCGTTAGTTAGCTGCGTTGACCTGAAGCCGTAATAGAAGTGGGGGCGCGTACAGAGAACAGCCGTGATGATTCATACAGGCCTACCGTTATGAGTCTTTAGGCCGTCTTCTTAGAGATGTTACGAGGCTCCAGACTTCTGCCGACTTTCTCGCCTCTGGCCCTTAGGAAAGTGTTGTGGGTTCATGGTTGGGGAAGTGAAACCACAGACAACAGCTTGCAGGTTTCAATTCCAGCCTTGAATGTACATATTGGCTGTTTTGTGTTTGTGTGTGATGGTGTGTGTGTGTGTGTGTGTGTGTGTGTGTGTGTGTGTCTGTGTATGCTGTGTGTGTGTAAGTATATAAGCTATATTGTTGAATAAATGAGTCTAATGCTGAACTAGATGAAGTGGCTACTCTAGCTATGTAATGATATTGTGCTCAGTGTGTTGGAGGACCTGATGGAATGCACCTGGGGGGTCTAGTATGTGACAGTCGCAGCTGCATGTTCGACCTGCCTCTGCTGTGTCACACACGATTCCGTCCCCTCTGGGGAAGCTCTGCATACCCCAACCCCCCCACGCCCCCCCCCCCCCCCCCGCCCCGTGAGCGCTCCGAGCCCGAGATCGCGAGGAGGAGTGCGCGGGCGCGGCAGGTGAGGGTAACCTGTCCTCCCCCCGAAGCCGACAGTCTGCGCATTGTGCTCTGAAAGGCCCCCCCGCTAACTGCTAGCTGTCAGTGGCAGAACAGTGGCAGTCCTGTACTACCCCCGTGGACCTGGCCTCGCACTGCTGGAAGGGCCCACACACACACAGTGGGGATCGTTCCTCAAAGTCACTGCCGGGAGGGTCAAGGTGCTGCCAGCCCTAATCTAAACGGCGCCCGCCCGCCGGGACAAGGTTCTTCAGCGGGACCGTCCCGTCCCGTCCCGTGTTTTTAAGCAGTGCCCGTTAACCGTTTTCGTCTGGGCGTGTCGTTCACGTGCGCGCTCCTCGTCTTCCTAAATCGCCCCGTCGGAGAGAGAGAGCCCGTCGCCTCATCTCAGCGTTTAAAAAAAAAAAAAAGAACTGCACACTGCGCCCCCCGCCCCCAAGAACGCCCGACGCACCGAACACGCCACACGCGTGTGTTTGTGCGGTTTGATTTTAATTTTTTAAATCCTTGCACCCCCCCCCCCCTCCACCTCCCACTTGACGGCCTGTCAGTTTTTCTGTATCTGTGTAATAAACACTCAAGTGTGTCACACAGATGGGTGGGCGGGTGGCCAGAGGATGTGGAATCTTCTCTCGTGCGGCGGGGGGGGGGGGGGGGGGGGAGAGGCGGCTGGGCTGTCGGCTTGGCCGCAGCGGCTCTGTTATTCGAACGCTCGCCCCTCCTACGCGCTCAGAGCCTCTCCGTGTCTCGTGTCTGCAGACACCGCAGTGGGCTGTCTGTGTAAGTCAAATATTTTAATGGCCTCTATTGGAAATGAGGTGTAAAAAAAAACAAAAAGAATGCGTGAGTATGTGGTAGCTCTGTATTTCCACGTGGAAAAGTTTTTATACTTAGGACACTTGATGTAAGCTTTAATTATACATCAAGTATTATGAGTAGTACAAAATGGCGTACTTCAGCACACTGTTTTTCCACATGGGTTTAACAACTCTATTTTAGCATTTTTTTTCCTTTTGTTTTGTGAATGAAACTGTCATGTCGGCACAGTCTGAGGAATGGAACTGTAATGGGCCTCAGGGGCAGGACTGGGGCAATTGGCACAGGGCTGTTGGCACAGACTTCAAAGCTCTCGTGTTTTGATGAAAGGAGGTTACGTAACTCTTTTAACAGCTAGCTTTCCAGTTACCTTCCCTTAAAAGCAGAAAGCAGGCCTAGCCCCTGAGAGCACCAGGGCAGGGGGAGGGCAGGTGTGCCTTCAGCCCAGCCAGCAGCCTCTGTCCTGGGCATGGACGGTCATGGCGAGCCTGAGGCTTCTGGATATACGGCCTGACAGGCCTGCGGAGAGAGGGAGGAGAGAGAGAAAGAGAGAGAGAGAAAGGTTGTGATAGCTGTCTGTGTACTGGAATGTTCTCTCCCCCCCCCCCCAGTAGAACAGCTAAGGGATTTGTTAAGACAATGTGCCAGATTCCGTGGAATAATCATTATATATTTTTTCCTCATTATAAATGCATGTGTACTTTAACAGAGTGCCAAACTGTAAGGTGCCGTCGTCTTCCCTCTTGTTATTTTTGGCACCTGTCTTGCAGACTCATAACATTTAAATTTTTTTTGTAAAACACGGAGGACTTGGCCGATTTTTTTCTCCGTTGTCGAGCCGAGCAGCGTTTTGGCTCTGGGGACGACGACAGCGAAGCCTCACACACCGCCGCCGATTTACCTGGGTGTCAGTCACCGTGACGCAGAGAACATTCGCGGAGCAAACAGGTGCTGCCAGAAGGCAGGTAAACAAGTCCTTTCCCCTGCGGGGAAGGACAATCGCTCTGAGTAAACAGCCAGGCAGAACATTCTGGAGCCTCAAGACTTCACCTCACCTCACAGAATTGTTATTGTCTGTCATAAAAACATGTTTTTTAATATTAAGATCCGTTTATGGCTCCTTGCATAGTGACACGTATTCTCACAACTCGTTCTTTTTACCTGTGATTATGTGTTTTGAATCTCGAAAGAGAACTTAATTATGTTCAAAATTTACTGCCAGATTGCAGAATCAACAGTATTGTCCTTTTAAAAAACAATGTACTCTTGACTGAAAGTGCCCTAATCTTTTTTATATTTTATGGTTCCAAATTCTTTTAGGTGAAGGAGACAAGCTCTTGTTTTGTGTTTTCGATGTTAGGTTTAGCCTGTCCCTCTGCTTTTCCTGTAATTTACGTTAGTTGGCACTGATTTATTTCTGAGTCCTGAACCAAATGAGGTGTATTATTAATTAACCATTTTTTGCTATTTGAGTTTGTGTTTTTCTTTTGTTCCCTTTAAATGACCTTTAAATAGAAGCCATTTTTTTTATTAGCAGCTAGTTTCAGTGGTTTTCACTGGAAGCAGCAGGCCGTGGATGACTATGAGGTAACGGTGAACTCCCTGTGGGAGCAGGTGAAGGTTGTATGACCAGCACCAGTTCACTTAACAGTGTCAGGCGCCCACAGGCAGCTGTGACCAGGGGGATGGCGGCCATCTGGTGTCCCAGATTGTCTTGTCAAATGGCGGGCGCTTTTTGGCCTGTACTGGGGGAAGCCCTGGGAACGCTAGCGTCCTGCGCTCAAGCGCTAAGACTGGCCGGGCGAGCGGCTCCCCCATCGTGGTGACAGTACCCGTGTTTGGCCACTAGATGGCCGTTAACGTTCTATAAAGTAAAAGCAGCACTTCGGACAGCACAAAAGAGGTTAGACTGGGTCATGTGGTCAATGTAGGGTCTGTTGAATGGAACCCTTTTTCTCTGAAGTGGACTCAAATAGACCCTTCGTCATACCCTTTTTATTTGTGACCTCTTCCCCCTTCAGTCAGAACACGGTGATGTTTAGGAATCATAAGTAATTTATTCCTCAGTAGCTTTTCTAGGTGACGGTCTTTCATGAAACAAATACTTCTGAAATGTTTTTTGACTCCCAGCAGCAAGAAACATTAGAATTTTTGGGTTCAGTTTTTGCATCTGCCAATAGCTTGAAAACAAGCCTTCAATATATGTGGCTTAGAATGCTGATGTCAGGATGATATTTTTAGTCAGACAGAAGCGCCCCCCTCCCCACCCCCAACTCTGTCCCTCATTGGCCTCCAGCAGCAGCAGCAACAACAACAACGTTTCGGGCTGAAGACCCATGACTCCAGCTGAGCTGGCAGGAAGCATGAGGTGGCACAGCAGGTCTGGAGTTGGCAACCTCCCCGAAACGCCAAGACAAAGCCGTCCATTTGACAGGGCCCGAGAATAACACCCGGTCGACCGCAGAAATTTTCACCGATTGAATGATGTGAACCCAGAGGCATTCGCTCGCACTGTTGACCATGCGTGCAATGGTCTGACACCGACTCCCTCTGTACGAACAAACTTGTTTTCCACAGCCCTGTTGTTTCAGTTGAAAGCACTAGCTCCCGGAACCTGTTCTACTCCTCTGTGTTTGTCGGGGAGGTCGAGAGAGTTAGTAGCTGGCAGGCTCCTCACCTATCTTCGTAAATAACCTCTACCTCTGCTTTTATACAGTTATTTATTTATTTTAACTGCTCTGGCTTGGTGGTGAACTCGTAATTTGCGTAAATTTCTTGGATAGCAAACGTGCTGCAGTTAAACGATTTTTAGCCCCTTTGGCTAAAATGAGTCAGGACTCCTCGGCGTTCGGTCCAACTATCTGAAACTCCCAAAAAACAAAAAAAAAAGAATACAATTGAGCGCGGGTAAAACAAGGTCTTTTTTTCGGGTGGGGGTGGGGGTGGGGTGGGGGGAGGGCATTGTTTGCAGTTGGTAGTTACGTTATGTGCTACCTAGCTCTGATAATCTCATATTTTTATTTTGTGCTGTCACCTCAAGACCATGGCACAGAAGGCGGGCTACATTTTGGTCAGATTCCTTTTCGGTGCGTGTGATTCAATCGCGTCTGTGACTCACCGTTTATGAAAATTGCCGCGGTTACTGTGATGTGCCCAGGGCCGACCGGGAGAGGGCCTGGTGCGTTTTTTTTTGAGGTGGCGTTTGAGGTTTCGCTAAATCGCCGTACGGTAACTATTTACATGTGTTCGCTGGGGAGGCCGGGGAAGGGCGAGCCTCAGATGAAAGGCGTCGATGCCTTTGAGGCGTTTGCGTTGTCGCGTCTGTCACACTTGCTTATGCCTGGTGCACGTTACTGGATTTTAGCAAGAATGTTTGTAGTCTCTGACTAATTTTCAAGGTCTTAAGAGATCGATCGCACCCGTGACCAACAGTCTTCTAATGTGACGTGGTCAGAGCCTCGGCCAGCGATTTTTAGGAAAGATGGTCGTTAAGTGTGACATGCTCTCCGTTGTTAGGCTTGTGTTAGGATTTTAAAAGTTGTGTAACGAGCACTAGGCATTATCCGTAGACTGACGTCCGGACGGGATATCCCATTTTAAGACACGCTAATTTCACCTGATGGGGGGAAATGAACTTCACGTTTCTGTTACACATCTCTGGGACAGCTGTTTTTATTCTTTCTCTCTTTCGCTCTCTTCCTCTGTCTCTCTCTCTCTTGTTTATGGCTTCACAGCTTCACAGGCTGTTAAAATCAGGGACCTGTTGAGTTCAGTGTCCCGGGCCGCCGCAGATATAATTATCTGGGAGATGATAAAATCTTTTCTGACAGTGCCCGGAGAGGGGGGTGGGCTGGGATATGGGAGAGGATGGGATAGGGTGGAAGGGGGTGGGAGGGGCAGGGATGGGGGCGGGGGGGGGGGGGGTGAGTGGGGTGTTTTCTTCGTTCTGTTGAAACAACACTGCTGGACCAGAGGCTGATTAAACCGGCTGTTGTATTGACCGGAAGGGCCCGGGGAGGAGAGGGTATCGGGAAGACAGGCGCTGTGCACTCTGGGTTTTTATTTATAAAAAAACCAGTTTCGTCAGCCGCTGCTCACGTCCACAAACCGCTTTATTTTCTCTCTTCCTCTTCCTCGTCCTCTCCGACAGGCGCGCAGTTTGGCGAACAGAGGCTGTGAAAGCCAGCGATCAGCCTTTCTTTAATCGAGGTCGCTCCGTGGAAACCACGCAGACCGGCGGTGTCCGGCCCTGACCCCGAGCGCGCCGGGGACACGGTTTTCGCCTCCTTTCAGCGGCGACGTAACCCACAGACTGTTTGCCGAGCGATAGCCGGTGACGCTGTTGGCCGCCGGGTTTTTTTTTTTGTGTTTTTGTTTGTTCGTCGCGCACGCTGTGAAAGGACTCGAGCGCGTCATGCGATCGACCCCCAAAAGCCGCGGGGTTCTGTTCCTTTCAGCGGGTTCCCGCTGCCTTCCCTAAAAGCACAGCGCAGCACGGGGTCTTTACGAGCAGAACCCCGCGTTACACAGCAGGGGTAACCTTGCGTTTTGATTGGAGGACACACAAACTCCTATTGCAGGGCCTTTTTTTTTTGCCTGTTTTAACTGACTTTAAGTTGTGAGGTCACAGAAAATTGCCACCCTTGTTCATTTTTACACAAAGAAAGTCTAAATAAAGCTGAAATACTGACGTTGTATCTCTTTTATTCCTGGTATATTAACGTAGGGGATTGTGACATTTAGTGCTACATGTTAACCTTCTGAAAGAGTTTAGTTCTGTTGTCTTCCTCTGATTTCCGCCACCCTCTGATCTTCTGTTGATTATTAGCCTGTTTTGTGGGTTATGGTCTGTGTCGGTTTGCATGTTTCAGGTGAGCGGGTGTTTGCTCTCGCGCTGCAGGTGTGCGGCTGCCTCTGCCTTCGCCGCCCTGAGCAAAGGTCGCGGAAGGGAAGTGGCCAATCTGTCTCGCGCGCGGCCCGTGTGAATTATTGATCCGCGCGCGTCCAGACGCGGGGGATGTCATTTCGGCCGGGGCGGAAGTTTTTTCGGTTGTGGAGGCCGGTTGCTCCAGCGTCCGGCCGGACGGGGCTCCCCAACCCCCAGTGGAAAAACACAGTGTGCTGGTTGTGGGGGGTGGAGCTCCGGTGTTCGGCCTGCCGGGGGGTGTCTCGATGGACCCGTCAGGAGCTCCCAAACCCTCAGTGGAAAAACACAAGACCGAGCCTCCACTGCATTTTACAATGCATGCAGATTTCCTCGTGGCACGTGCAAGAATTTACGGACCCCGTTGTTAATTAACCGAATGCAGACGTCTTCGTTTAGAGCACTTTCCTTGCTCAACGCCCCCCCCCCCCCCACCCGCCCCTCCAAAAAAAAAAATAGAAAAAGAAAATTGAGGGTCTAGATTCAACTGTTTCATGGTTGAGTGAACTAGGAACAGAAATGTTCTGGTCTTCCATGACTGCACACATCTGGTGATCTTTTCACCCTTTGTTCAGTGGGTGACGTTCATGCTTTTTTTTGGGGGGATCTAGCTCTGTAGAGGTATGCTAAAAAAAGGTTATGCATGACTGTGTGTGCACATGTGGGTGTGTGTGTGTGTGCGTATTCTGGTGAAGTGTGTGTGTGCTTGCGAGCGTGTGGGCACGGGTGCACAGATGCGTATCTGTACTGGCGGTGTGCAGACGTTCGCTTCAAAGCGCTTGTGGGTGTACTGAGAACAAGTGAAAGTTCCTTGTGAACACTGTGTCCCCCAAAAGGTGAATGTCCTCAGTTGCCACTTCAGGAGCCAATAGGGCGCCTCGATTGCTTGTTTCCTGTGCCCTGTGTTTACCGATAACAGGACGCGGGCGGATGGTTTTATTCATAAAAGCAGTTTATTATAACGGTTTTATTTCCGGGCCTCGCCAAAAACAGCGTTTCATAGGCGATTCAATTATTAACGGCGGCCATTCCGTTTCTCCGTTGCCGCGGGGATTAGGTTCTGCGAGCCGGCTTTGTGACGACGGGCGGGCACTCATCTGGTATTGATGAGGAAACGGACACTGGGAAATTTCCCAGGGGGCAGCGGGGCGCATCGCGCCTCTCTCTCTCTTGCTCTCTTTCTCTCTCTCGCCCGCCCGGCCGTTGGCGTGGTCATAAAAGGGCTTGACGTAACCCGGGTGCTCATGCCCAGCGGTGCCACTCTGAGGCGGGGGGGTATGGCGCGTTCCAGTACCGCTGGGGCGTGGGCACTGGAGTCTGCCAAACGCCCTTCCGCAGTTTCAGTGAAGCGGGAGGCTGCTGATGATGGGATATACCCGTCTGAGCACCAGCCCCAGTGAAAGATGGCACGTCATCTCCCCATTTCTGCTAGGAATCCAAGCACTCCGTTTTACCTTTTTATGCCTCCGTGAGGGCACAGCCGTGGGTCAAAGGTCAAAGTCACTGTGACCTCACAAAACACGTTTTTTTTTGCCTTGGTTGACAGAGGCATACAACCGCGAGGCGGTATTTCTAGTTTTTTTTTTTTTTTTCTCCTTCGTCCTTGATGATGGAAATGTTGGAATGTGGACTGCACTTTAAAAACTCTGAAGCAGGGAATATTCGGTGCTCGGCTCTGATTCAGTCGACTCTGTTGGGATCTTTGAGTTGATGGGATCAGCCTCTTTTCGAATGACCAGCGGTTACAGATGCCCGGCTCTGTTTGTCTTGGTTGACTTTGATAAATGTCTCTGTGCTGCTGAAGCTAATTGGGTGATAATACCTTTCCTGTACACTGTGGTGGCGAGGGGAAATCATATGAGCAACAAGGGATATTATTGTCTGCAGTGATCCAAGCAGTTCCCGTATTTATTCATTATGATTTACAGTATCCTTAAATGTATTTAAGGAAGATAAATGTGAATTTTAAACTAGCCGTGGGTTCATTTAAGTACAGAAGCCCGTATGGTCCAAAACAAAGAAATAAATTTACTGTCCCGCACCTCTCACTAGAAATCGCACGTGCAGACAAACTGGAAAACACGCTTACCAGAATCATTTGAGTGGACTGGTGGAGAGCTGTGGAATTTGGGTGGATTCTGAAGGTGAGGTTGAGCCTCAGTGCCGCGGGGCAAGCTTCACTGGCGCTTCCTGTAACGTACCTGACCTCACCCTCCGCAACCACCCACCCCCCGCCCCCCCCCGCCTCCCCAGCCGAAAAACCTCACCTGGGTCACCTGCCGCCCAACGGCGAGGAGGCGGCCACCCATTCCCTGCCCCAGATCGCGCCCAAATCCCGAAACGGGCGAGCCCCTGGGCCGGCCTGCAGAAAACCAACGGGGCTGCTGGGAAGTTTCACGTTTTTTTTTTTTTAAACGCGCATTTCTAAAGATAGCCGCGCGGCGGTTTTATTTCTCCTTCTCAGTGCCGTTGCTCCGGGCGCCCTGTTGTGGCAGCCGGGAGCCCCTCCCCTCTGTAATAACATCCAAGGGGAACCGGCGCTTCCTCGCGTGTGGGAAAACCTCTGGAAGCACACGCCTGGAAACTTCCGGAAGCTTCTGGAAACTCCACATCGGTAGCCAGGGAAAATGGGGGGGGGGGGGGGGGCCTGGAGCACGAGAGCGTTTGTTCTCCTTTCGCACTGTTTCTTTTTCCTCTTTTTTAAGAAAACGTGTTCATTTTAGTTTTTGTTAAAATACGCCCGACCGTGTGGCGTGGGAAGCGGGTCGCGTTCGTTTTGGGGGGGGGGGGGGGTGGGGAGCATCTCTGAGGCGAGGCTGAACCAGAAGCTGATGAAGACGAGCTCAGATTTAGAGAAGAGGGAGGATAGGGAGATGGGGGCAGGTTGGGTATGTGGGTCAGCCACAGAGACCAGAGTTTCAGTTTGAATAGGGCCCCTGCGCGGTGTCTTCTGTGATTCGTTTACAGAGGAGCCATGATTGGCTACAAGTGTTCTGCCTGTCGAAAACGCAACAGCGTGCCGGAGCTGACTACGACTGTGGGTCCTGTGGGGGCTGCCCCCCGACCTGCACAGGAACAGCTCCTCTCATTGGCTGGGAGTCTACATCAGCTTCCCAAGTGGCAGTGACTGTTGGGATAGATTGTTAAATGAAGGGGTGGCCAGCAGGGGGCACTGCAGAGGCCTGCACTCATAAATAGGCTGAGGAGGGTCTGATGCTGAGAGGGGTGCGATGGGCTTCAGTCCCAAATGGACTGAGGAGGGTCCCATGTAGAGAGGGGTGCGATGGGCTCCAGTCCCAAATGGACTGAGAAGGGCCCCATGTAGAGAGGGATGGAATGGTCCTACCAACACTCTGGGGCTTTGCAAGTTGTCAGAAAATAATAAAGGGGGATTAAAAACTAGTTGGGCTTTTTTCCCCCTACATTTACGAAATCTTGCTCAAAAAGGCTTGTAGTGTTACAAGAGGGAGTTTTCTGAGTCGATGTTCTTGGCCGCTGCAGCGACGGCTCGAGCTTGAATTTCTGGGCTTCACTAATGTTGTCCTCCAGTTATAAACTGCTTTACAATCACATACTTAACTTTTAATCACCAAGTAAACAATTCATAGAACTTGGGGACAGAAGGACTGTTTTAAACGAGGATACAGTTTAAAAGTGCTTTGTCAATACATTAAATTTTCCCCAAGCTGGTGTTTTGACATAACATATCAAACATATCTTCAGTTTTAACAATGAGAATGAAATGGGAAATTTAATAGGATTATGCTGGATATGTTATCCTTGTGGGAAAATATGTTGGTGTTTTTTTTTTTTTTTTTTAGTTACAGTAGAGCTTGTTTGTTGAAGTTTTATGCATAAAGTGCTTGGAGTTCAAAACAAAAACAGGGGTCTACTAATTATGGCTCTGGAATAGGTGTTTATAAAGCAGTTCCTGAATTTTCTTGTAAAATAAATTGCCTGCCTTATTATGAAGATAGTCACTGCCACACAAGTTTGTGCTGTAACAGAGGTTTTCAGAGTGCAAGGGGAACAAAAAAAAAAGGGTTGGACCCTGTAACTGTTATTCTGCACTCTGATTGGTCAGCGCTTGTTGCTAGGCTTATGTCATTGTTTTTATTTTTTCTGCAAAGTGAAAAAGTCAGGTTTGAACTGGTTGAGACGACTGTGTCAGGCAACTTCTGCCACTTGTTGAACACCCGGCTTCTGCGGTTTTGCCTCGGTCCTGTGTGAAAAAACGGCAAACACCATCAACTCACTTCAGTTTTGCCAAAGATTTTTTTTTGTTTGTTTGTTTGTTTGTTTCGCCTTTGATTAAAAAGCGTGTACATTCATACATCTTACAAAACGAAAGCACTGCATTTAAACCTGTTTGCCATTTTCCTGAAATGATTGTTTCCAGGCAGCTTAGAAGTGCCTGTAGGAAAACGTATCGTTTTTGCATGTGTTGCGTAAACGGTGTAAATCAAATCAAAGTAGCTGGGTATGTAAAGCTTCTGTAAAATGCTTCTTGCCCTTTCCCCGTGAGGACACACGCAGCAGCGCAGGGGATAACACATGCAGTTCTCTCACCCTTTCTCTTCTCTGATTTTCTTTTTGAGGCAGAAAAGGAAACGGGTGACCCCCTTTAAAGTCACATGACCCCCCCCCAGAAGGCTGCTGCTGCTGCAGCGGCGGCGGCGGCGGCGTACTGTGGGATTCGCGAAAAGCTTACAGTGTGGCGAGGAGCCGCTGTGACCTCGTAAAAAGGATACCGGTCCCCTCTGGCCATGCTGCGAACTGGTGAATCTGCATATTAACCGAGAAGGCCGGTGGAGCCAAGAGAGGAACTCTACATATTCAAAAAACTCCCCTTCCCTTTGTGTTGTTTGAAAGCTGTTCTGTAGTGTTATCCTTGGGTTTTATATATACATTATCTTTTTCCACTTGTTTGTCTCATTTGGACGCTTCTCGAAGTGTTTCCCATGAGCACTCCGGAGACTGGGGAATTACAGAGTGCGTAAGGGTTTGTTTCCGCTGCTTTTGGGAGCAGCTTATAAGGGAACGCGAAACAGGGATTTTATTAAAGCTGCGCCCTCGCTTGATGTGGGTTAGGGAATGCGAGCTTTAGTACACACTGTGGCTGCGTTTGAATCGAGACTGCGCTGCGTTTGAATCGAAACTGCGCTGCGTTTGAATCGAGACTGCGCTGTGTTTGAATCAAAACTGCGCTGCGCTTGAATCGAGACCGCGCTGCGTTTGAATCGAGACTGTGCTGCGTTTGAATCGAAACTGCGCTGCATTTGAATCGAGACTGCGCTGTGTTTGAATCGAGGCTGCGCTGCGTTTGAATCGAGGCTGCGCTGCGTTTGAATCGAGGCTGCGCTGCAATCGAGACTGCGCTGCGTTTGAATCGAAACTGCGCTGCATTTGAATCGAGAGGAGTTCAGATGGTTGTGCGCTGTTCTCTCTCCCTGGGGAAAAGTCTGAGGTTGATGTCCTGTCCCGTAAGGTGTCTTGGCACACACTTCACCGCACTTTTTATTAAAGGGGATGTGATGCACTCTGTGATATGACTCTGTAATATGGTTCATTTGCTTTTTTACCTTAGATAAGATATGGCCCTGCTTTCTGAAATTGACCCATATTTGCTAAAATAAATAAATAAAGTTAGCTTTTTTGCAGGTACTAGCTCCCTATAGGGTGCAGCCATCTTGGAACAAGCTAGGTTGTGTGATGTCACTTGGTGGGTTCGTCTCGGCTGCTCAAGCTATTCCTGTTACTAGACCGCCGACTTTCAATGAGCTTGACGATGAATCGTGAGGGGGAAAAAACAAAACAGAAAACCCAAGGAGAGGGTCCTTTCGTATTGTCCCGGGGTGTTCAAATGAGTATTACCAAACAAAACTTTTTAATTTTCACAAGCTTCCCTCGGACGAGAGCGCACCTACTCCTCCCCCGCTGGCTGGCATCCGTCGGCTGAAATAAAAGTTCTGCACTGCAGTGAACCCAAGTCACGTTATCGAGTGATTCACATACCTGTTCGAGCAGTGTTTGGCACTGTGGGCTGTAATGTTTGGCTGACGTGACCAGGAGGAGTGTCACAAGGTCATTTAAAGCAGGGCAGGTGTGTGAGCTGCTCTCCATCTTGATGTACACAGGTGGGCTTCTGTTGAGTGTCAGACACTTCATGTAAATGATACTCAACAGGCAAGTGGAGTCGTAGTATCGTTTTGAGTACATACACACACACACTGGACACAGTGCTGAAGCACTCTCTTTGGTACAAGATTTGTGCTCCTTGGATTGTTTCTCTTCACTGTCCTTGTGTTTGAGATGTTTATTTTATCCTGTCCTTACACTACACATGTGCGCACACACAAGCGCGCACACACACACACACACACACACATTTATTTATATATATATATATATATATATAATAATTACATAAACACATACACACAGACACAGAGTTGATCTACCGGATTATCTGGTTTAAAATTGGGATTGACAGTCTGGTGCATTGACAACTTTGGGAGAATACCGTGCATTAATGGTTCATCCATACTTCCGTTCTTGGTGTAAGCAGGGACTGTTGGACCCCCCCACCCCATTTGCAATTGATTTTTAGATACCGTCAAACGATGGATTCATGAATTTTTTTAATTCATTTTTTCACATTCACATTTTGAAACTGGGTCTGCTGCCAAAATTTTAATTTATATCTGTTTATCTGACCTTGTCAGCCTCCCCCCCACCCCCCACCCCCCCTTCTTCAACCCAAGAAATTCAGCACATTCATGATGTAAGAAAAAATGTTTTTTCTTCAACAACAGTATTTTCATTCACCACGCCCCCACAGTGGGATTTCTGTCTGGGCGTTGGCTGGACCATTCCAAAATAGTGACCTTCTTGTTTTTGCACCATTACTTGGCAATTTTTGTAATGCCTTTGGGGTCATTATCCTGTTGGAGCACGAATAGCCATCCTAGTTTCCACCATGTAGACAATAAAGTTTCCTGTTCGTATTTGTGTTTGTATTCTAAACATAGCTATCGCTCAGACTGAAACAGCTGCTCTTTTAGGGATTTGCCTATATTTGTCTCCATCCATCTTGTCCTCGATGGCAACAGTTTTCCCGGTCCCTCCTTCTGAAAAGCGACTCCATGGCATGATGCTGCCCACTGCCGGACTTGATGTTTGGGATGGTGTTTAGCTGGGTGATGGGCTGGGTTTGGTTTGTGACTTTGCTTTCAGGCCTCGAGCTCAACTTTAGTCTCATCAGACCACAGGAGGCCCTCAGGGTCTGTCACATGGCTTCTGGCAAACTGCTTGTGTGGCTTAATGTCGACCTCTCAGAAGTGGCTTCAGACTTTTTACCTACTAACATCTTTGTTACCTCCTAACATCTTGGGTCTTGAAGTTCCACGGGCAGTTCCTAGGTCTTTATGACTGTGCGACTGATCTGATCTGATCTGCTGTTTCACTTGCAAGACCTCACAAAGTTGGTGATGTTTCTTCTGCAAACACAATCACACATTTGAACACAGGTGAATTAAATAATCGACATAGGTGGACCTCATTATCATATTTAGTGTGATCTCTAGAAAATACACCTGGTCCAAATTAGGTTGTTAATGTGAAGGGGGTGAATAATTATTAAGGCATAGTCTGGTTTTTAATGTTATTTGGAACACCTTTAAAGAATGTATTGCATTTAGATGTATTTGCAAAAGGAGAAAGGAGAGGGAAACTGTGAAGACACTGTGTGTGTGTGTGTGTGTGTGTGTGCGCGTGCGTGCCTGTGTGTGTTATAACTATATATTGGTATAATCATGCATTATAGTTCATTTTCAGCTGAGCATTTCAAAATGTTCTCACAGCGTAGCGCTCCTCCCAAAGTGTCAGGTTGGTTTTGTTCCCCGGGCACAGTAAAGCTCCCAAAGTTTGCCACTTGACAATCATTTTGGCAGGGCTTTAATAGGCCTAAGCCTGGTCCACACCAGCCCATCCTTGGTTTGCTGAGCCATGGAGCTTAAAGCTATTTCCCAGCATAGTGCTGACTGTGGTTCCCCAGGCCTGTTTACAGCTTGGCCAGCGGTACACAATGAACTTGCTGAATGGCGACTATCTGACTTGCAGCCCGTGCCAAACTGACGAGCTCTTACAGTATGTGGTTTGCAGCGGTCCGTCTAAAAACCGGTTTCTCGCATAGGGTTGTTATTACTATTCTAGTAGACCTGCGCAGGTTATTTGTCCATCCACCTTGTTTTCTCTTATTATTATTGGCTACATTACCTTCATTGCACAACAAATTCAGTATCAGCAAGCAGCGATGTACTTTAATGTAAATTAAGAAGATGGTCTAGAACCTCTAATCGATTCAGATGTATTGTTTCTTTCCTTAGGTTTTTAAGTCTGCAGTAGGCTTTGTTGAAGTAAATGAGCGTTTGCCAACACTGCTCGGTCTCCGTTTATGAAAAGCGATGTGAATGTTGATTTAATTGCACAAGGAGATTTTCACCTGCAGGCTTTATTCGCTGATACGCCCTTGACAAAGCATAAAACGTGCATATCTACTCTGGCCAGGCGGCTGTTCATGACAATGCATATAGCTTACTCTTGTTTACTGACATCGATTTCTCTGTGTAAGAATGAACACTGAACATGCTGACCAAACAATAAAATTTACATTTGATAAATGTTAACATGAGAGATGGGGAGGTTGATGACGGATAGAGCAACCTTGACATTCGTCCCAGGGATTTAAGTAATATGTTTTTACAAGGCACTTCAACTTTGGAATACGGACTGACACTTTTTTTAAAATTATTATCTGGGTTTAATTCTGAGCAGACTAGTCCTATCGCGTTTAGCTAACACGCCTGTTTGCTAGCCCAGCTGGCTAAACCGTTGTCGATCTGATTCCGTTATTACGGTTATCTTGACTCAACTGCTTGCTCAGGGAATATGAATAGACTGGGGGAAATGTAGCCTCGCGCGGACTTGTTTACACCTTTCTCGGCTTGCCAGGATTTGCAAGCGAGCTCAACTTTCGACGGTGACGTTACGAAAAGGCAGTTTGTCAACTATCCTCTGCAACTGTTTATGGTAAATTAGTTGGGTCTACAGCAGCTATAACTGCCAATAGTAAAGTAGTGCGCTTGTTGTTCAATTAAATATGACGAAATACGGATCTGAGTGAAATAAACGACGCCAGCTAAACTGTTCTTTATTTGGCAGCTCTTTGGCGAATACTAGACTGGATTGTTTGTTATCTTGGTTAGTTTATGCCGAAAACGAACAATAGTTACAACAGTTTTTGAAAGCCACATTAAGTATGTTATGTAATATTTTAATGAGGACGCAATACATGAACCAACAACCATTTCGACTACTGTATTTTCAATAAGCAGGAAATGAATGGGCACTTATTTGTCTTTTTCCTTTACTTCGCAGTGCCCCGGTAATGAGCCCTTCCCTTGTACCCCTCCTCTTTATCTAATTGGACGAGTACGAACACGCGTGGCTGTGATTGGTTATTCGAAACGTCAATTGTACCGACTGCAGCTTATTTACCCAAGAAAGGCTCTGAGCCACCAGTGTTCTGCTGTATTATCGAGTTGCCCGACCAACGAACAGCTGAGTGTGGACGCTGTCACTGCTCCATGGGTCGAAGCCGACTCCAGGAACTATTTTAAAACAGTATTCGTTTTGATTATAAGAAACGAAGAAACAAAAATTCCGGGTAAATAAGACGCATAATGAGACACGCCACATCAGCCAACGAACCTACGGAAAACGGATCTTTTACAGTGTCACAGTTATTCAACATATGCGCTCATTGTGAACGTCTCAGTAAAAAGGTAAATATATTTGAAAACGCATTTCAGTGCTTCGGGAAAGGAATATGTACCTAGCTGCGCCGATGCATCGGATTCTTTGTTCGATGGTCAAGTTCAAGAGTCGTTTCATCGAGAACTAAGGAGCTGCAGTCTTCTCTTTGTGCTAGAGACGCGTATGCGTCCCTTAAAATTTGCTTGGAACTTCTCTGCATTGAATCAAGGAAACCTTGTTTTTTGTCACTTTTATTTTTATTTTTTTGCTACATGGTTCGTAACTTAATGTTGTGTCGGTTCAACTGCAGCATAA
Source organism: Anguilla pacifica (assembly GCA_039654925.1). Lineage (NCBI taxonomy): Eukaryota > Metazoa > Chordata > Actinopteri > Anguilliformes > Anguillidae > Anguilla > Anguilla pacifica. Next base: position 59,514,357 of record CM077289.1, on the reverse strand, counting down.
GAACAATGGTCTGCGCTCCGACTCGCCGTTCGTTCATTCATTGCCTTGGAAGGAATGCGTAATGCATTTGAAAGAAACGACCGTGTTGCGCCTTATTGTTTGTGGCGTTGTGAAATCAGACAATTAACTTGCATGTGCACATAAACGCCTGTCAGTTTATCGGTTGACTGTCATTATTTGAATACCGTGCTGTTGTGCTTGGTAAGCCACGACAACGGAGCTGATGTCGCCTTAGCAGTACACGTACAGTATAGGTTGCTGTAGGTGCACGTATCAAATCATCCGTCATCACTTTGTGCATCGCAAAGCTGCTACCAACCGTGACCGCAGTTCGGTTGTACAGTCTGCTTTAGCCTCTAAACAGATGTTAGTGCTAAAAATCTGTCCAAAATCACCCGAGGAGTGTAGCGGTCTGTGGAGACGAGTGAGATTTGATACTCCTTGAGAAGTACAATACTTTATGTTCTGGGCATACTGCCAAAATGTAACCTAACGCACATTTCGGATTTAATTTTATTTTTCAAAAAAAAAAAGAAAAAAGAAAGATTGATTATAATTGCACAAGGATAATTTCACCAGCAAGGCTAATTTTCTTATACACCCTTGACAAATCATAAAAAACAGGTATTTAGGCTAAACACAAATGGGTATTTTAGAGTTTGAGTTGATTATTTTTGACAATCACCTGGACCATTTGACTCAAAAGTATGGTACATTTAAAAGTAAAAAAATAAAACTGTTTTGTCTTACAGGAAATTGGAGTGAGGATCCCAAGACCTATAGGAAGTGGACCAAGCAGATTTATCCCAGAGAAAGAGGTACTGCAACATGCACACCTATTGTCTTGGGACAGCAGGTATTCAGGGCATGCTGTAATTCAGTCTAGCTCTGTGGGCTTTTCAGGAGTTTATGCACAGGAATGAAAGCTCTTTCATATTTGTTTTCCGCACTTTTGTCAATTTGCCATCGCACAGACAAACTCGGGCATTGATGGATTTTCGTGCGTTCCGTTTCACCGACCCCCCCCCCCCCCCCCCGCCCCTCTCTCCCCCGTCAGATACTCCAGCTTAGCAAGGTGGATGCTAGGACGCAGTCGATATTTCAGGACGCGTTTTCCACGATGGGACGCCTCGACAACATCTCCTTGGTGATGGGCTTCCACCCCCGCTACCTGGAGAGCTTCCTGCGGACGCAGCATTACCTGCTCCAGATGGACGGCCCCCTCTCGCTGCAGTATCGTCACTACATCGGCATAATGGTAAGGGCTCTTCGGGAGGTGGGACGGTGATGTCACAATGAGGGGCACGATGTCACAATGGAGCAGGGGTTGGGCAGGTTCCACATTATGATATCACGCTTAACATTGCACCTCGTTAACTGTGTGTCTGTGTTTCCTAGGCTGCAGCCCGGCACCAGTGTTCCTACCTGGTCAACCTGCATGTCAGCGGCTTCCTGCACGTGGGGGGGGACCCCAAATGGCTGAACGGCCTGGAGGGGGCCCCGCAGAAGCTCCAGAACCTGGGGGAGCTCAACAAAATCCTGGCTCACCGTCCATGGCTGGTGACCAAAGCGCACATAGAGGTATGTTCATGACGCGTGCAGCTGTCCGTCCTGCGGCCCGCTGATGTCACGGTGACCTGGCTAATTTATCACTGGCTCTTTACATACGTGTAGCTATGCTACATGTCTGTGAACATGTGACTTTCTTAGAGGCTTCTGTGCAGATCAGGCGTCTGCTGCCCTGCTCCTGGAGAGCCACAATCTCCTACTGGTCTTTGTTTTCACCTTAAAATCAGCACCCGGTTCAGACCCAGGTGAGGTTAGTTAACCATGTAATCAGCTGCTCTAATTAATGAAGTGCAGAACCTGTGGCTCTCCAGGACCAGGGTTGCAGACCCCCTAGATCTTCATAATTGTGACAGTCTGTTTTGCCCAATCAATGTTGAATACCCTTGTTATTTTTTTGGCTGTTGCATTGATTGGGCAGGGGGGTTGTGAAGACCATGGTCATTTTTTTGGGCTGTTGTATTGATTTGGTGGGGGTTTGAAGATCACGGTGATTTTGTTGGCTGTTGTATTGATTTTGGCGGGGGGGGGGGGGGGGGGGGTTTGAAGACCCTTGTTATTTTTTATGGCTTGTTGCATTGATCCGTTTTGGCGACCATTTTCCACAGCACCTGCTGAAGACTGAGGAGCACAGCTGGTCGTTGGCCGAGCTGATCCACGCGGTGGTGCTGCTCACACACTACCATTCCCTGGCGTCCTACGCCTTCGGCTGCGGGATCACCCCCGAGATCCACTGCGACGGGGGCCACACCTTCCGCCCCCCCTCTGTCAGCAGCTACTGCGCGTGCGACATCGCCAACGGCAACGGGGCCATGGTGGAGATGCACTGCAACCATCAGGTGAGCGGGGCCGTCCCAGTGGGAGGGGCCTCTGCAGCAGCATCCCTGTCACTCAAGTGTCATTCCTCGAAAAAATGCTCGCAAAGTGAACCGTAGTTCGCCTGTCCAAAGGGAAGATACGTTACACTGGAGAGCTTTAAAAAATCAAATCTATATCTAGTCTTGATAGCATTCCTATAGATTTTGTGGTGTTTTTCCACACAGCATCTGTTTTATCACTGTGCTGTTCATTAATTGACTTTACATTTTTAAAGTGCTTTCCAAAAGGCGTGCTTTTTCATTGCGTCTGTCAGGACTGAGAAGGCTTCTTGGCGCTTGTGACTCTGGACGGGTGCTCTTGTGAATGGCCATTAAATGGTGCTTGCTGATGCAGAATTTGCGGGAGGGCGTCCAAGCCAATGCCTTTTTTTTTTTTTGACACTGGCGGCGAAAGGACAGACGGCCTATTTTCGGGGAGGGCCTGGCCCGTAGCGCACGTCCCACACAGCCCCCCCGTCCACAACCAAGCTGACCCTGTTCTGTCCTCTCCAGGGGACGGAGGCGTCGTGCGAGGTGGAGGTGCTGATGGAGAAGATGAAGCAGCTGCAGGAGTGCCGGGATGAGGAGGAGGCCACGCAGGAGGAGATGACCACGCGCTTCGAGCGGGAGAAGACGGAGAGCATGCTGGTGGGCGCCGCAGGTACGCACCCCTCCCCTCTCTCTCTCTCTCTCTCTCTCTCTCTCTCCCCCCCCATCCCTCCATCCCTCCATCGCCGCCGCTGCTCGGCCAGACCATCTGCTCCCTTTCACACCTCGGTCGTCCTCGCTCGCGCCGTGGTCACATGACTCATGGGCGAGAGAAGCCGCCGCACGCCAACTCTCACCACCGAAATGGGGGGGATAAAATAGCACCTCGGTTATTTTTTTTTAGCCGAATACTTTGGATCCAGTGAGCTTCAGTCATACGTGACGTTAGGCTAGGTAGTGGTTACGCAAGAGCCTTTTTCTTCATGTAAACAGCGTTCTGATTTCTGCTTTTCAGAACCAGGAAAATGAATAGCACTGTCTTAGTAGACGTTTAGCTCATGTTCAGCACTGTCAACAGGTAGATAGGTAAGTCTGTGTGCTGACCTCCCCCCTCCTCTTCCTCACCCCTGCAGAGGATGAAGAGATGGTGCCCTCGAGAGACGTTTCCCGCCATTTTGAGGACCCCAGTTACGGCTACAAGGACTTCTCCAGACGAGGGGAGCACGTGCCCACCTTCAGAGTCCAGGTACGACCTCGGGACGGGGACCGGGCGCTGGGCTTCAGATTCGCTGGTGTCACAAAGTGGGGTTATGGGGGGGCACTGGGGTGGGTGAACCCTCCACGAAGTGCCATTCGGTCAGGTAACCTGTAGTCCGTTCTCCTCAGGACTACAGCTGGGAGGATCATGGGTACTCCTTAGTCAACCGCCTCTACCCAGACGTGGGGCAGCTACTGGATGAGAAGTTCCAGATGGCTTACAACCTGACGTACAACACCATGGCGACGCACAAAGACGTGGACACCTCCACTCTGCGGCGGGCCATCTGGAACTACATACACTGCATGTTTGGCATCAGGTCAGCAGCTGAGGATACTGACGATTTGGGGCATAAGCAATAAGGGTAGCTACCTCGGCTGTAAACCAGCTCGTGTGAGAAGAAAGAAGACGCAGACAACCTAGACCTTTGTTTGCATGTTTGACTGTTTACCTGAATCTGAAGTCCATGGTCATGCTAAAGCAAGAACTCTTCTTCTAGTATCTCTACTGCCTGACCTAGGAATAGTTTTTAGCAATAGTGTCAGTGCATGTGCTGTAATGTCACTTTTACCTGACCCTTTTCTGCTACTTTGAGACGATGCAGTCAATATAAAAGCATGAGGAAGTTTAAATGGAAAAAATATCCATGATCTGTAGTGTCAGTGCCAAGACTAACAGGCCTGTTTCTCCTCTCTCTCTCAGATATGATGACTATGACTACGGGGAGATAAACCAGCTGCTGGATCGCAACTTTAAAGTATATATCAAGACAGTGGTCTGCAGTCCGGAGAAGATCACCAAAAGAATGTATGAAAGCTTCTGGAGACAATTTCAGCACTCTGAAAAGGTGGGTGGCGTATATCCTGTGCACAGGTTTTAAATGACAAATATATTTTTGGTAATGGGACGTACTATTCTTGTATTTGCAAAAAGAAAATGGCTCTCAGGCAAAGACTGAAATGCATGATCGTAACAGAAGTTGCTCTCTCTCTCCCTCTCTCTCCCCCTCCCTCTCTCTCTCTCTCTCTTTCTGCAGGTCCACGTAAATTTGCTTCTTATGGAAGCGCGGATGCAGGCTGAACTGCTGTATGCTCTGAGAGCCATAACTCGCTATATGACATGAAGAGCTTTTTTGTTTTTGTTTTTTGTCCTTTTGTTGTTTATCCGTTTTTTTTCATTATTTCTTTGTGTGTGCTCTCGTGGACATTTCAAAGAAGCCTGAATGTGACGTAAATACTTTCACGACGGATGGCGAAAGCAAAAAAAAAAAAAAACAAAAGACGAAAAAAACAACAAAAAAACAAAAAAAGTCATTTGAACCTACAGCTGGACAAACTGACTTGATGGGGCTGCTCCAATTGTGCCAAAACCTCCCCCCCCCATCCCCAGCATCAGGGGGGCGCGCCTCGGCCCGAAGTCCACCCACGGCTCGTCGCCTGAAGTACGGGAAGCTAAAGGCTAGCGCCGTTCCTGCGCAGCGGCGCTAGCGTGCGCGTGTGCGTGTGGACCCGCCGCTAGGCTAGGCTACGCTAGGCTACGCTACGATGTTTAGTCTCTTTATTCGTATTAAAAACAGTGGCAGCTGAGACTGAGAGGCGTTACCTGGCTGCGCGGCGCGTGCCTGAAATAGCGCGCGGCCGGTAACGAGACGGGAGGAGAGAGAGAGAGAGAGAGAGAGAGAGATGGACTCTGGGACAGGATGCTGCCATGTCCCCCTCCCCCCCCCCCCCCCCCCTAAAAAGCACAGCTGCTCACGCTAAGCTAAGCTAACACAAGAGTGTAAAAACTGTCTGAGCCTACCCCGGTGGTTTACTCCTGAGAAACCACCTGCCCCCCTCCCCCAATTTTTTTTTTTTTTTTGAGTCTACATTGTGATCCAGTTTATATTTGACCTTTGTAGCCTTTGGAATTTCAAACGCAAAACACTTTTTGTGGAGGAAGACTTCTTCTGCTGTACAACGACAAACAACAGTTATCAAACACAAACCCTTTTTTTTTTTGTTTGTTCTGTTATATTTTGTTCTTTTTTGACACAAAGCTTTTGTCCCGTTAAACAGTCTTCCTGCGTAAGCGCTTCCCTCCTTCATCCCTATCCTCACTTGTCTTCCATACGAGCGGGGGGGGGGGGGGGGGGGGGGGAGTGTGGGATGGGGGGGGCATCTAACATTTTCAGTTTTGCATTTGAATATAAATACCTCTGCGAGTGCTCGTCCTGAGCACTGTTTTTCACCCTTCAGCACCCTGCCCACCCCCCCTCGAAGATGCAAGCGGTGGGGGGGGGGGGTCGCTCTTCCTTATCTGCATAGCTGCAGACAGGGGATAACGTGCTAGTTATTACTGTTGAAATGTAACCAGTATATGCTGTTTGTTATTGTCTTGTTTACTTCACCCAGTAAATTACTGGATTCAGACGAAGGTTGAAATGGTTGGATGGAAAAATCCAAGAGGAGGAGGAACGTGGAGAGATGGTACATCTTTATCAGAAGGCTTTGTGTGGAGCATTGAGGTTTTCACAGAGGATGGTGTCAGTTACTGGCGTTTTTATAAAGAATAATAAAGTGTTTTCATATTTGGTGCAGAGCTCAAAACGAATTTTCTTTGATCATATCAGGTTACATAATATATCCCCCCTCTTGTGTGCAATAACACTTCAATGAATACACAAGATCTACCAAACGTGGATTCACGCACAGACATCTTCAAGGCCAAAAAGTATTGCCACCCTAAACAGTCATGCTTCCGAGGCATCGGTACAGTCCCAGAGTCATACCCTTAACAGTTAAATTTTGTCATTGCCTTAATTGCATAACTGGGGGACACAGAAATAATTGAGAGCATTCATGTGGGACTGCCCCATTGTCTTTGCCCCTTACATCGGGTGTCAGTTTGTCCATCCGGTTTCGAACACGCACACTGTATACCTTAAGACCACAGACCACAATTACCAAACCGTTCTATACCATAACATATCCATAACGTAATCATAGTCATTGTTTTGATTGAAGTACTGTAATTTTAATATTGAAGTATAAAATACAGAACTATTGGAGTAGAACGATTCGTGATGTCTGCGTTTAAAACAATTGTAAGGACTGCAACGCTTACAAAAGCAAATGGCCTATTGGAAATTAATTTTGATCAAGGATGTCATTGTACATGAGAAAATATTCTCAAGTGACACACCTTGCCGTTTTAAAGAATACAAGCGTATTTCCAAAATGCTAAAATACTCCTCAATGACAATGACAATGGTGCAACACCTATTGCATGCATTACAATAGGTTTAACCTTCACAGATTTTTTTTTTTTTTTTTTTTTTTTACATCTATGGGCAATTTAAAAGTTGAATGTGTTTTTTGCTGGGAACATAAGCCAGTTGTGAATTTCTATATCCACATAGTATATCTTTAAGAACTCGTAAGAGATATCACATGACGTCCGAAGTGGCACTGTTATAAACTGGGCACTGGGTGACCCGTATGGGTGTAATAGGACCAGAAGAGTCTGTTTTTTTTTTTGGGTCCTGAGTGGGTATCAACATGTTCCTACTGCGGTCCTAGCCCAACAACATAGCACTCTGGAGTTTATTATCCTTACAGATGAGGGAAGATCGCAAATATATCCGGGAATTGGATACCTCTGCAAAAGCTACATCTGTATACTTCCTTGGCGCTGTTTTGCATTCTTATTGGCTGTTTCCAAGAACACGGTGTTAAAAACATGCATTCTTATTGGCTGTTCAAAGAGAACTGGATTAAAACACACGTTTCATTGGCTATTCCAAGGCAAATGGGGAAACGCTTGGCAAATGATCTGCTTTCTCATGATTGATTATTCCATGTAAAATTTTTAAAATATGTGAAGTGCATCATGAGTTTGTAATTGTGGCTTTGTGAATTATATGGAAAACGTATTGTCGGATTACTGTTAGTTACATTGTAATTGCGGCCTATTACTGTGTTACTGAAAAGCAAATGCATTTTAAGTAGAGGAAGGGTGCCATTTTGTGTCATTTGATGTGATTAACGGATTATGAGGCTGTCACGAGTTTGTGTTCTGGTGGCATCGCTTTGCCATATTTGTGTAATAAAGCTTTTAAAAAGTTACAATGTTTTTAAGCGTTATTATTCAATTCGCAATGTTCTGTCACCCACACAGAAATCATTGTAAGTTATCGCCAACAAAAAAAAATGCTAAAAGCTTCATTTTGAAAAAAAAATGTTTATTTGTAATTTTTCCATTTTCCCTTTTTATTTATAAAGTGCAAACAGTCATTTTTTGTTTCTGCAGGATATGATCAAGGAGACTGGATCCAAACATACGCGTTGTGCCGGGCTCCATACAGGACGCTAAAGTGCATGATTACTGAAGGACATGGGGAAGGCTGTGGAGGAGCGAGCTGTATGGGGCTAAGAGGGGGCACCGAGGGGCTCCAGCAGGTTCCCCTGGCTCTGGATTCTATTCCTCAGCCTCTGTGCCACAGGGAAGAACTCCAACTCCCAGCATGCCTGGTGGACCTCTCTCACATCCTCGCTCATGTTCAACTGATGCATCAACTCCTCATCTGTCGATAAGCGAGAGAGCATATACAAAGACATTCCTTAAAACAGAGGAATCTGCCAACTGAATCAAACACCAAAAAGCTACAACTGAGCTCCTAATATATTTGGCTTGCTGTGTAAAAACTAACTGAATTACAACAGGCAACACTTGAATGGATTTTCTTTTCCATACACTTCCAGTAGAACACACATAACCAATAGTATTGCACAAGCAGATTTGAGGGATGCACAGTTTCCATTTACTGAAGGCCTTTTTCGCTTTTTTTTGACCTTCTATGAGATCACAAATATGTGATTAGAATGTTCTTAACTGAACGTTCTGTTGCTGATGTCACAATCGCTACTGGTAACTGAAAGCGACGGAGTTCTAGAACACACAGTAAGAATGTTGAGAAAAACATTCCAAAAAAAGTCCGTTCTTCCAAAGGCTGAACGAGCAGCTGTTGTGTCTCTGAGTTTGTGTGGGCGGAGCCGCGGCTCTCCGTTACCTAGGTACAGGGTGAGGAGGCGGAGCAGGCCGCCGGCCTCCTGCTCGCTGAAGCAGAGGGCTGCCCCGTCCTCGCTGCTGTTCCACAGGGTCTGGCACAGCAGGCCGGCCAGCTGCCAGTCCTCAGGGCCCAGGTCCCGCAGGCAGTCCAGCAGCCTGCCGGGGGGGGGGGGGGACAGCGATCACAGGGGTGCTCCCCAAATACCCTGCACCCCCAGAGTACTGCTGCAGACGAGGGGGCTCGCACACAGGCATGCACGTATACACACCCATAAACACACACACACACACACACTCACACTCACACACACCACACACACACACACACACTTACACTCACACACACACTCACACTACACACACACACACCTGGTACTCTGGACCTGTGCAGGGTTGCTTTTAAGGGTCTGCTCGCTAAGTAACTGTCTTTTTCTCTTCGACTGTGAGCCACAGGTGAAAGTGCCTGTCTAATTATGTGAATGTCTAACATGTGAATCGTATTCCTGCAACTTCGTTTCACAACATTTCCACGTATAACAAATTTAAGGTAACCTAAAATTTGACCTGTTTGGCTTTGAACCAGACATTAACCACCTCAAACGAGTGGTGTAACTCTCACCTCCCAGCCTCATTAAAACTGCCAGGCGGGTTTTTCTTTACCTCGAATTTTAAGATGGCGGTGCCTTTTTGCGTCACATTTCCCCCCAACTCAATTCAGCTCAGTTTTATTTGTTTAGTGCTTTTCTGCCAAACACTGTCACAGAGACGCTTTCCAGAAATGGCCCCCACTAACCCAACAAGTGAGATTTAAAAAAAAACTCCCCAGTGGGGAAAAAAACCACTCAAGCGGTGGTCTGTTCTTATTCCCTAATGCACTAATAAAAGCGGCTTTAAATCTGTACCTCAGGGCTCATGGAAAAATGTGATGCGCGGTTTACAGTGAATCAGGGCCTAATTCGGGCGGAGGGAACTTCCCCAAAGCGGGCCTTACTTCTGGATCAGCCCCTCCTCCCTCAGAGTGGCCCTCCTGTCCCGGTCCGCCGTGAGGTTCACCAGGACCCCGCACGCGGAGAAGCACACGTCCGGGCTCTTCGAGTCCAGAAGGGTCACCAAAAACTGGTGGACTGAACCACGCATATATAAACACACACACACACAAACACACAAACACAAAAACATGAAAAACACAGCAAAACAGAGACCTGGTACAGAGACGTGCTACGCTAGACTAAAACCAACACAAGGATGAATATTAAGAATAAACCAGAGGAGAAGCTCGTTAAAGATGGCCATTTTCCCCCTCTGTGAGAGAGTACTGCGCTGACCCCTGATCTTTTTTACTTATTTGTTTATTTGAAAGGGACAACGGACAGTTAGTAACCGCCCTAGAAGTATCTTGACAGCTAAATTTCATCTGTAGTCCCTTGGTAGGTGAACATGCATCTTGAGTGTTGCGTAAGGTGACACACGAAGGCCTTAAGTTCGCGCGGCGGCTGTTCCCGTGGGAACGCGAGGGTGAAGTGACCGTTCTGGCGGTGTGGGCGGAGTTCTGCGGCGGGATACATTCCACACGGGGGACAGCGCTTTAACCCGCGAAAACCGCGCTCCAGCTCTGGCGAATAATTCACTGTCGGGCCGTGGGGGTTGCGTGATGAAGCATGGGGGGGTGGTGGGGGGGGAGCGAGGGGGGCCTTTACGGCACGGAACACGGCGTACCTTTGTTCTTCAGGATGAAGTCGCGCACCGCCCTGGAGCGCGAGAGGTTCCCGAATACGCGCGTGGCCTCCAGCATGCCGGCCCTGCTGCTGCCCAGCAGGAGCTGCAGCATCACTGCGGCGGGTTCGAAAAACACAACCAATCACAAGTCTCAGTCACGCCCAATGAAAACATTCACATTTGCATTCATTTGCTTAGCACACGCCCCTGTCCAGAGGTGCCCAATCACGTGCCACGGAGGACAGAGAGTGTGCAGGTTTCCCGACCAATCACTTCACCCGCTGATTAACCAGTACACTACACCACCACCCAACACTGTACTGCACAATGGTCCCATTTGCTAAACTGATCAGCTGATCAGTCATTGATTTCCACAACTGTGCAAAACATATTAAGCTCTGTGACTACAGAACCACAACAGAATTACGATGAATCAGAAAATATGAAATACGTGCTATTTGTACACGTGCACTCAAATTATCAAACAATCTGATTACCATTGGCCGTCAGAAATCTTCACACAAATTATCCAGCTACATGATTAACATATTGGCCATGAGACATCATGATTTATTGACGTGCTACTTATTGATTTTCTGTGTGATACTCCTGACTGACATTTTAAAATAACGGTGTTCCAGAGACAAGAGAAGACCAAAGACGGAAAAAAAGGATTCCTCAGTCGACGTTTGATGAAGAGAGGTGGGCGGGGCTTACGGCGAGCGACGGCCAGCTCATTGGCTCTCACCGCGGAGCCCTCCTCGCGGTAGAAGGACAGGTTGTTGATGGCGGCCGCCGCGTTCACCACCAGCTCCTCGCGGTCCTCCGCGGCCCGGAGCTCTGGAACGGGACACGGACCGCTCGTTAGCGTCGCCGGGGCGACGGGGTGTCTGCTGTTGCCGGGGGGGGACCGCGGCGGTAACGAGACGTGCGGAAAGGGGTCTGCTGTCTGCGCGGTCTGAGGAACGGCGGAGTTTTCACAAGGGGCCCGTACGCGCTGACGCACTGGCATGTGACAACGTACAAACTTATCTGTAAACAGACAGTGACGTAACTCATGTAAGACGTCCAGAGCTATCTAAACTGTCAGCGCTGTAATTCCCCATTGAAAGTGTTATTTGGGGCAGAGCATTGCACCCGGTACGTGAGTAAATCGGGTGTCTCGTGGTGTCCTGTGCGCTGAGGCGCTGAAGGACGATTGCGGGGGTTCAGCACTTTCGCTGACGTCACACACACACACACAGACATGCACTGTAGCGCCTGGTGTCAGCGGTTAGCTTTACAGTAACCGCCTCCTGGCGCGGAGCGCGCCGCTGGAACAGAGTGTGCTGTACAGGATAGCCTAGCGCGCTGAGTGACGGGCGCTTTGTTCTCACGCGAGCGGCCATTCTGGCTCAAGCTCTCCCTCGGGCCTGGTGGCCCTCGCATAACAACTAACTTTCTTTTCTCACCAGTTTCTCCCCTCAGTGTAGCAGCAGAACAAAGAACGAGCAAGAGAACCCTCAAGACACTGTTTCTGCTGAGTTAACTTTGTAGGAACGAAACAGAAAACTGTAGGTTTATCAGCGTACAGATTCAAAAGGTTTAAAATGCAATGGAAACTACAGAAATGGCAAAAACCTCTGACTTCAGGGGGCAAAGCAGACCGTATTTAGATACAACGCTGTATTTCAATACAGTGATCTGATTGGATAGCATATGCCCTCTCACAGTCTACGCTTGTTTGGAGTGAGTCTCAGATTGATTGGCAGCTCCTTGGTGACCAGCTTGTATGGCGTATGGTGTTAAGAGTGCATGAAGGCTACTGACAGAATACAACCATTTCTGATGAGCTGTTTGACTCTTTAGCCATTGTCTTCACTTGAACAGAAGATTTATGAAAAGTTTCATGAATGTCGCTGAATCTTCGGCAGCGCAGTCCGTGACGTGCCCAAACGCGTGCGCTCGTAATGTACGGTTTCCCCCGGCGTCCGTGCTACTGTACGTCTTGTACTCTCGTACAATCGCCGATATCTCGCATTACGGGAATTCAAATTTCTCGGCCCGCTCTCCCTATCTGTGATTCGCGGAGACCGCAAACGCGCTGTAATCTGGCTGTCGTGCGATACGTGAGCGAGGCGCACTTTGTTTGTTTTTTTTTTGTTTTTTTCGTTCAGACAGTGACGGGAAACTCTCTGTGATGACTGGCGCTTTATCTGTGGATATCTCTGCCTCTGGTGAGGTTTCGCTGCCTCGCCGATTTACTGGAGTCGGAGACGCGAGCAAAAACAGGATATCGCAGCGCGCCGAGGAGCCTGAACACGGCCGTGGGCCCCAGCAGCCCGCGCGCCGCATGTGGGAGTTCAGCTATAACACGGTGTTCAGAACCCGGGGGCAGTGACAGACGTGATGCTAGGCACGCAACCCGCACCTGTCGGTTATAAAAGAAAGAGAAGAAGAACTTTCTCAACTCTCTCTCTCTCTCTCTCTCTCTCTCGCTCGCTCGCCAAAACCGCAAGCTTTCTGATTTCCTGCATTTTGTTCAGCTCAGATCCGAGAGTCACTGCAAATGTGCTCTGATAAGACGCGTGGGAAGGCAACAAGGCCCAGCATGGCAAACAAATATGAAATACAGGCTTCAATTCTATGGTAAAAAACATACATACATACATACATACATATATTCACACACATGAAAAATAGACAGGCAGATAGATTTCATAGACCAATAGCTAAACATCGAGACAGAGAGACAGGCAGGCAGAGAAACAGATTAGAAAGACAGACAGACAGACTGTAAAATGTTCATAAAAATCAACTGTAAAAGAGGACATGTTCCCCTGCCAGAGCATATTTGGCCCCTTCAGGACGAGCTCCGTTGGGAGGTGACTGGCCTGGACACTGGGAACGTTACGGCACAGACAGACAGACAGACAGACAGACAGACGGGCAGACGGACGAGGGGCCTACCGAGCACGCTCAGCAGGAGCTCCACGCACTGCGCGTCAGACGCCAGGGCCGCGCCCACGTCGGGGTGGATGGACAGATTGGCGAGGACCCTGATCAGCTTGACGAGGACGTCCTCCCTCTCCGCCTCCGTCTCAGCGGGACCCCCGGCGGGACCCCCGGCGGGGGGCGTGTCCGCGCCCCGGTACGACAGGAAGAGCCCCAGCAGCGCGTCCCGGGCCCCCGGCTCCGCCCACAGGCGCTCGCGGGCGTCGCCGTTCTTGGCGGTCAGGTTGCCCAGCGTGAAGACGAGGCGCACCACCAGGTCCTAAACGCACAGCCCACATCAAACAGAGAGGGGCCAGGGCAGGAGGCGGCGTCACTCACACGCTAGTGCCTTTACCCGACACACACTGCACCTGCACACCGTGTCTCACTAATGCCTTTACCCGACACACACTGTACCTGCACACCACGTCTCGCTAATGCCTGTACCCAACACACACTGTACCTGCACACCGTGTCTCGCTAATGCCTTTACCCGACACACACTGCACCTGCACACCGTGTCTCACTAATGCCTTTACCCGACACACACTGTACCCGCACACCGTGTCTCACTAATGCCTTTACCCAACACACACTGTACCTGCACACCGCGTCTCGCTAGTGCCTTTACCCGACACACACTGCACCTGCACACTGCGTCTCACTAATGCCTTTACCCGACACACACTGTACCTGCACACCGCGTCTCACTAATGCCTTTACCCAACACACACTGTACCTGCACACCGCGTCTCGCTAATGCCTTTACCCGACACACACTGTACCTGCACACTGTGTCTCACTAATGCCTTTACCCGACACACACTGCACCTGCACACCGCGTCTCGCTAATGCCTTTACCCAACACACACTGTACCTGCACACCGCGTCTCACTAATGCCTTTACCCAACACACACTGTACCTGCACACCGTGTCTCACTAATGCCTTTACCCGACACACACTGTACCTGCACACCACGTCTCGCTAATGCCTTTACCCAACACACACTGTACCCGCACACCACGTCTCACTAATGCCTTTACCCGACACACACTGTACCTGCACACCGTGTCTCACTAATGCCTTTACCCGACACACACTGTACCTGCACACCACGTCTCACTAATGCCTTTACCCAACACACACTGTACCTGCACACCACGTCTCGCTAATGCCTTTACCCAACACACACTGTACCTGCACACCGCGTCTCTCTAATGCCTTTACCCAACACACACTGTACCTGCACACCACGTCTCACTAATGCCTTTACCCGACACACACTGCACCTGCACACCACGTCTCACTAATGCCTTTACCCAACACACACTGTACCTGCACACCACGTCTCGCTAATGCCTTTACCCGACACACACTGTACCTGCACACCGCGTCTCGCTAATGCCTTTACCCGACACACACTGCACCTGCACACCGCGTCCCGCTAATGCCTTTACCCAACACACACTGTACCTGCACACCGCGTCTCTCTAATGCCTTTACCCAACACACACTGCACCTGCACACCGCGTCTCTCTAATGCCTTTACCCAACACACACTGTACCTGCACACCACGTCTCGCTAATGCCTTTACCCAACACACACTGTACCTGCACACCGCGTCTCGCTAATGCCTTTACCCAACACACACTGTACCTGCACACCGCGTCTCGCTAATGCCTTTACCCAACACACACTGTACCTGCACACCGCGTCTCACTAATGCCTTTACCCAACACACACTGTACCTGCACACCACGTCTCTCCTTCTGCCTTTATCAGCAGGCTACATACAAAAATGTCCTATTCTTTTCTCACCTGTCAAGATGTGCTCATGCTGATAAACAGTAATGTCAGACACATGCACACACACAAACACACACGCATGCACACTCACACACCCTCCCTCACACATGCACACTCACACACACATGCACACAAACACACACACACACACA
Organism: Anguilla pacifica; assembly: GCA_039654925.1. NCBI lineage: Eukaryota > Metazoa > Chordata > Actinopteri > Anguilliformes > Anguillidae > Anguilla > Anguilla pacifica. The sequence continues at coordinate 59,498,989 of CM077289.1, read as the reverse complement.
TACACACACACACGCACAGACACACACACACTCACACACACATGCACACAAACACTCACACACGCACACACACATGCTCAGTATTATAATGATTATTTGATGCCTTATTCATTACAGCAAACAAAACAAGGGCAGCAAGAGCAAAATGTGCATGCTCTTTATAGCCCGGCCTGTTTTGATCGCTTGCTAACCGTCTCGCAGCTACGTGTATCACACCACTGTCTCAGCAAACAAAGGGGAGGGAGAAAGACACCCAAATTCTGGTCAGACCAGCTTTTGTTAGAAATATCTATTACCCACGAACCTCATCCTGTCTGTGTTTACAGCTTTTAGATCCCTATCTGGGGGATCTCCGTGCCGCAGGTAACCGGGGCTGGTTCACAGGTTAACACGGGACCACCGCTGATCTGTGGCCCAAAACCTACTAGAACCAATCAGGCTGTTCACAGCCATTGTGCACGTGGGTCCTGTCTGCACCTTCAGACGGAAAATGCTTCATATTTGTCTCTCGTGTGACCTGGATTCACTTTTATTGCGCGTTATAAAATGCCTCCATAAAGCAATTATGATTAGCTTTATTGCTACTGCAGGGCAGGCATAGGCTTATGTGGACAAACATTTCAGGCAGTTCTAGCGTGTTATATTCACATGGTTAGCATGCATGTTTGTGTTATTTGGCATGTTAAAATACTGACACATCCCACCTATGCACCTATGCCCCCTTATCCCATTTCATTTTGTCAGCTTCCCAATACTCAACATTAGTCACCTCAGCCCCCCCCCCCGCCCCCGACCCCCACGCCACCCCCCAAACTTCACCATGTTCCAATCGGTGTGCACTGGGAACGGAACACCGTGAATTAGGCTGAGAGCACAGAGCTCACGTACGGCTCGTACGACCGTGTCCGAGAACACAATGCGACGCGGCTATTCCCCCCGGCGACGAGAACGCGCGGCGTCTGCGCGGCGTCTGCGCACTGGAAACGTGGTGACTTCCTGTGTGCGCGCGGAGGAACGCGTCCGCCCGCCCGCCCGCCCGCTCCGCTCCAGCGCGCCTCCGCTCTGACATCACCTCAGACGCTCCTCAGACGCTCTTATCCAGAGCGGCTTACAGATGCGCGAGCGCACACAGGTTCAGGCACACGGCAGACGCTATGTCAGGCCACCAGCGCCACAGCCAATAGCAGCAGCCCACAACATCAACACGAGCCTAGCACATTCCTGCACCTTAACTAACGTGAGTTCATTACCCTCGGTAGCTGTGAAAGGGAGACGGAGAGCGACCTGCATTAACCCTTTAAGGTGTGAGATCGCAAATACGTGAGCGGAATGTTCGTAACTGAACATTCTAATCCTGATGTGACAATCACTGCTGGTAACTGAACACCAGTGGAGTTCTAGAACACTTGACTGAAAACATTCCAAAATACCTATGGGTTTGAGGGCATAGTAGCAAATGTAGCACATGTTACATGTAGGGCTTGTAAACTCATAATGAACGATCAGAGGTCAGAGTGAGGGGGGTAAACAGGTGTTTTCTCAGCCGGCAGCAGAAGAGCATTGAACTGTGTGCAGCAAGGGGGCGAGGGGGGAGCACAGACACCTCAGGGGGGTGGGAGGGGCCAGAAGACCTACCTGCTTCTTCTGGTGTCTCCTCAGCAGCTCTAAAAACAGGCCGTAGCAGCCGGGGACGCTGGCCAGAGTGGAGCAGCACTCGCTGTAGGAGGACAGCTTGCTGGGGACAGAGACGGAGGCAGCTTTTAGAAGCGCATTATAAATAGCAGCACTTCTCAGGGCCTCAGGACGCCAGCTCACGCCGAGCGCATCCAGAGGGCTGCAGTCGCCAAAACGCCCATTCGTTTTTAATGGGCCCGCGCATCAGGCTCGTTTCAAACCGCGGTCACGTACGTCAGCCGCATGATGACAGCGTGGGCTCTATTTTAAGAGCCGGGTCTGGGTGCCATCTGACCTCATACGGTGCGGTGTGACTCCCCCGCCCCCCCCGGGCGAGGTAACCCCGTGACCGCCCCCCGCCCCCGACCAGGCCGCTACCTGAATATCCTGGCGGCGTTGGTGCAGACGTCCTTGTCGCCGTGGTGATGCTGCAGGACGCTGCAGAGCTCGGCGAACCCCCCGCTGGACAGGAACGCCGGGCGGGTCTCGGGAAGGTCCACCAAGTTCCTCAGGGCCGCCGTCAGCTGGGGGGGAGAGGGCGCGGCGTGAACGGAGAGTGCGTTTCGTCTTCACAGAACCCCGCCCATCTGCTCCCTCCCAGTGGGCTCACCGTTAAACAGGGAGGGTTCAGCCGAACACCTGCCGGATTATGACTGGGATTTGTGGGGTGACTATGCTGCCAGTAGAAGCCAAATATATCATCTCAGTCACAGGGTGGAATAAAACTTGCCACAATAATATATGGACCACCCAACCACCCACCCAACTCAAAAAAATTCTGGACCCCTCCCCCTTCGACGATAAGCTAAGCTAAGCTAACAAAATAGCCGGGAAGCCGTTAGAATGCTGAGGCATCCGGGTTTAATTCTTAATGACGCCGCTTCGCCTGACTGGACGTAAAATCATCAGCGAAACGGAACCCGCTAGCTCAACAAGATCTCAAATATTTCCGCTACGCGCAGCGAGGACCCCACCTCAGGACTCAGACTGCAACGCAATCGTCAGGGTCGGTGATTCTGCTCACTTCCTCCATCGCGTTCGATGGACACGTACTTCCGCTGTGACCATTGGGGCTAAATTTGACATTCATTACATCAGACCCAGAACAAGTGTTTTTAAAAGTGCAACCCCCTGCCAAGTCCCTTTTTTTTTACAGAGCACTTTAAACAGGGCCACCAGACACAGTCACAGTAATCCATCAAAAACCGACGTTCATCTGCAGCGATGTCTGCTTTCAGAACGTCTTCTGTTTCACTCATCTTCCTGGCTTCAGCTCACGGGCCTCTGTCTGCTGTCGCTTAGCTGCGTGCAGACACGACGCAGGCGATGTCCGAACAGCGCCCCAATGCATAGGCGTGTTGGAGGGCGCGTTAAGGAGCCGGGACCGCGTTCGGGGTTAGCCAGGGGAACGGCCCTCGCTCCCCTGCAGAGAGAGCGCCGAGCGGGGTGTTCATCTCGGGACAAAGGCCCCGTTGTCCCGGCGCTCACAAAGACACTCTCAAGGATGAGTACGTCCCGTTCCCCCGAGCCGAAAAACAGCGGCGAGAGGAATAACACAGGGGCCAAGATCCCGCAAACAAACACGCCTCCTGTTACAGAGAGCATCCTCTGTGTACTGCACCGGCACCGCTCTCTCTCTCTCTCTCTCTCTTTCTCCCTCTCTCTTCTTTGCTCTTTCTCAGAATCTGTTTTTCCCTATCTCTCCCGACCCCCCCCCCCCCGTATCTCCCTCTCTCCCTCAGTCTCTCTCTCTCTCTCTGTCCTCCAGTCCATGTCCTTACTCAGAGTACAGGCCCAGCTCTGTAGCCTGTGCCTCTCCAAACAGATGTTTTTGGGGCTGATGGCGGCACAACAAGGGCGATCAGCGCTAATTTGAAACCCCGAAACACTACTGAACCCTGAAAACCAGTGGCTCGGTACGACCACAACACTGCATTACATTACAGTGTGTTCATTTAGTGACACTCCATTACATTACAGTGTGTTCTCTTAGTGAATACTTTTAGCCACAGCCACTGTTCAACTCTAGAGCGAACCAGTCCTTTATGTAGCTTACTGACAGCACTCGGAGTACACTTAACAGTTTAACTGCATTATGAGGACAATAAAATCACAGCCAGCCCCTGATTATTTTACACACGCTCACGTCAACACTCAGGGGCTTGGTGTGTTTTTTACAGGACGTTCAGTTCAGTAGATTGGAACAAAAGTTTTGCACACGCAAACATTTTTTTTGCACATTTAGGACAAAATGTGCTCCATTAAAAAAAATTCCGCTGGAAGTGAATTGAGAAAAAAAAAAAATCCAGACAATAACAAAAACAAATTCTGGGTGCTGCACGGTACAAAATGCTCCCGCGAATATTTCACATTTTATTCCCATACAAACGGGGAAAGAAACTTCTGACCGACGACTCTCGATCTTGATTAAACGATAAAAAAGCAACACGGCCAAAAGGGAACAGCATTAGTCTGATGGAGGAGAGAGAGGCAGAGGCAGAAGACAAATGAGAGACAGCGAAAAAATAATGAGAGATGGAGTGAAAAAAAGATCGAGTGTGAGAAGGAGCGAGAGAGAGAGAGAGAGAGAGAGAGCAAGATAGAAGAAATGAAAAGGAACAGAAACAGAAGGAGAGGAGGAGAAAAGCGAAGAGCCGGGTGTGAAACGCCCGGGGGGGGGGGGGGGGGGGGGGGGGGAGAGAGAGTCCTGCTTCGGGTCCGAGGGGGCTCACCTGGACCAGGATGTGGCCGGAGACGGCGAAGTGGGCGTGGCCGGGCGGGGCCAGGCTCGCCAGCCTCCCGGCCAATCGCAGCAGGGCGGGGACGCACCCCGCGCTCACCAGCGGCGCCAGCAGGGCCCGGTTCCCCGACAGGAACTTGAGCGTCCCCACGCAGTAGAGCGCCGCCTCGCCCGCGGACAGGACGTCCTGCGCGCTCAGCACCGCCAGCAGCGAGTCTGAGGGGCGGAGAACGACATGCACGCTCATCATCATCATCATCATCATCATCATCATCATCCGCCGCGAAAAACGCTCGAGAGCAAAAAAAAAGAGCAGCCTCGCTGTCTCACTGTTACCGCCTCACATTCACATCTAACACATCTAACACATCTAACACACCTAATACATCTAACACATCTAACACACCTAACACATCTATCACACCTAACACATCTAACACACCTAACACATCTAACACATCTAACACACCTAACACATCTATCACACCTAACACATCTAACACACCTAACACACCTAACACATCTAACACACCTAACACATCTAACACACCTAACACACCTAACACATCTAACACACCTAACACACCTAACACATCTAACACATCTATCACATCTAACACATCTAACACATCTAACACACCTAACACATCTAACACACCTAACACATCTAACACATATAACACATCTAACACACCTAACACACCTAACACATCTAACACGGCCTGCAGCTTAAGTTCTCAGTCACAGTCGTCAAAGAGAAGACGCGCACCTGATTGCGAATGAGGTGCTGATACTTGGACGATAAACATTCCAGATTCTACACTATCTTTTCTCCTTTGCTTAACAAAATGCAACCAATGATTCGGGTCTCTGCACAATGAAAAAAGGGCAAATCTCAAGGTAAAGTGTGTGTGTTGGGCTTATGTATGCTCAATAAATGTTTATTGTGCCCCACTTTCCCCAGATCAGATCAAAGAACCGCTTCGGGTGACCTGTAAAGGCCAGGGCTGGTTGTGATCGAGTAAATCGTGCTTTGGCTACGGTGATGAGAAGCAGGCTTTGGGGAGTCTCACCTACGATGGAGTTGTTTTGGAAGAGCGCGTCGTTGTTTTCGCTGCGGCTGATCTTGAAGACCAGCTTGCAGATATTGAGCAGATTGTTCCCGCTAACGCTGAGCTGAAAATAAAGAAGGGACACAAAACACAAGACGTCAGCTCTTTCCCTTCATAACTAACAATAAAAGTTCATGTTTTTTTTCCATGATTTTTCTGACAGTGTAATATCAATTACAGTAATTTTAAGTCAACTGTAACAGTGTAATATAAGGCTAAATGGCCTCTAACAGTTCATATGAGTCGAACAGGGACAATACATTCCTGACATTTAGCAAACACTCCTGCTCAGCAGCTTTCTGCATTTTACACAGCAGGATACATACTGAAGCAATTTAGGCTAGGGACCTCACGTACAACAGCAGTGTCCTCCCTGGGAATTGAACCTACAACCTTCTGGTTACAAGCTCACTTCCTTAACAATTACACTTGCACTTCTGCCCGCAACATGCAATCTCTATGCACTCCGTATGTACGATATCAGAGTAGATTTTCCACCGAGCGTTTAGCTGTGTCTGTGTGTGTCCTCCAGCAGGGTCCGAGACGGGCCCACTCACAGCCAGGATGAGTTTGGCCAGCTCCAGGGTGAGCCGGGCGGAGTCCACGTCGATCAGCTGGAAAAGGGCCCTCAGGAGCACTGCCCTCCGCTTGCACTTCCGCCCCAGCAGGTCGCCCTCTCCCAGAATGCAAAGCAGGCGCTGGCAGGCTCCGCAGAGTCCCTCCACACTGTCTGTGCCATCTGAAAGGACATTCAGAAATACAGAAAACTGCACGCTAGATTCACTCAAGCACTCAGAACCAGAACTTTCTACATGATACATCCTTTCAGTAAATCTTCCCATTTCCAGAGGCTTACTTGTGTTCTGGTACGTTCCCTCTCCCATTCAACTGATCAGATTAAGTACAATACATACAAGAGGTGCTGTACATATTGGGCCTGATTGACTTAGACCTGTAGCAAGTGCAAAACCTTATAGCAAACTCTAACCCAATAACATGACAAATGATTGTTCATGGCATGTGTTTTGCTCCGATCATTGGTTGTGTTATTAGTTTTGCACGAGCCAAAACATCTGTGCATGCTAAAGGTCTTAGTAAATCAGGCTCACCGAGTCACACAAAACTACTTTTGAAACTTGGGCATGTGGTTTAAAAATTACCTTTCGGTTAAACTTATGCAGGATGTCAGTGGTGCTGATGGGTTAAAGCATTATGTAATACATGTATCATTGCTAAACCTTTACAGGTTTTTTTTGCCTCAAGAATTAATATTTTCTCTGTGCGGAAGAAGGTGTGGGTCAACAGAATTCCGGTTTATTTAATGGTTAACCAGAGTTAGAATCCGCCAATCTAGTTCCAACTCTAAACAGTGTTTTATGCATGAGCCAAGAAGCACTTGGTATATTTAAGGATAAATATTTAATATTTGTCTTTCAAACTAGATTCCATTCAATTTTAGAAGGACTAAAATATTTACTTTTATTAGATTTCAATTCTTGACATTTTCTCACACTCACAGTAAACATAGAGAGTTCTGTACTGAAATCATTTCATAGAAACCCCAAACCACCCTTTTTCCACAAATAATAATGTTTATTTGGGGGGGGGGGGGGGGGGGGAGTGGGCGTTGGGTGGTGCTTTTTTTGTATTTTTCTTCCACCACAACCTCAAGCCATGAAGAAGTTTCACCGCAGGTCAAACTGCCGCAGATCACCGTTCAGATCGGCAAGATACGAGCGCGATAAAGGCACACAGAAGCGAGACGACAATCTCTCTCCCTCGCCGTTATTTGGCGGTTTCGTTGCGAAAGCCCTTACCCTGTGGGACGGACTCCAGCTGCTGAAGGAGGGGGGCGACTCGAGTCTCCCAGAATGCACTTTCCTCCAACTGGCCTTTCGTTTCCGCTCCTTCCAAATCTACAGCGAGGAACAGCAAAGAGCTACAATTACAAGATTCAACTTCAGAAAATAAAGACATGCTGTGACATGTTATGGCTACTCATCCCAGCAGGGTTTGAATCGAAAATAGCACTAAACTGGTCATAAAGTTCCTATGAGGACTTTTCTGTTAAATAATAGAACCCAATGCATTTCCTCAATTTAAAGATTTAAAAAGGAACTGACCCATCCTCTGCAGTCTTGGTGCCGGTTTCTGGTTAAATAAGTGACTCATGTATTTATTTGCAGATACTCATTTCTTTTCTGTTATTCTTGGCAGAGATTATTTGTGTTATACACGAGCTTTCATAGGCCCTGCGATGGATTGGCCACCTGTCCAGGGTATATTACTGATTACTCTACTTAAGAGAACTGATTAGATTTTCAGCCTCCTTTGGATCAAGACGTTGTGGCCTGTAGTCAACTAGTGTTTGTCCTTAACATTCACTTAAAAGTTCACTTTTTCTACATAATCATCAGAGTTTTTGACAAACTGTGTTTACCGGGAGAAAAAATCTTGGTTTTAACTGTTAGTCAAGGATGTTGATTGAATTACCAGCCTGTATATGAATGTATTACATATATATACGGAAAGAGAGCAACATAAAGGGATATAAAATCTGATGAAATTTTGATGCCTTTTCACCTTAATCTAATATTAAAAGATATGCCATATGTTACTTCTACCGTGAACAATTTCCATTTCCTGACGTGCCAACGCCAACATTTTTAAATAGCTGCAGAAATGTTAGCGCTGGTTCACAAGTTCATCTTCTTAAAATAAATCGCTCTGGAGGAAGTTTCATATGGGTTCAAAGGTCACCGTTTGCATCTGCACTTCCCTGTTTTTTTTTTCTTTTCCACTCAGACACTTCGCAATACATTTGCATATCTGTCTAACAGTCGCAGGAAGCAGTCGTCGCCGATCGCACCGCCTGCAGCCATTGGCTGCCGCATTTAGAACGTGGGAGAAAAAAACCCTTAGCAACAGGGTTTAGTGGTTTAAAGTTCTCAACAGAGCACAGCTTCGCAAGACAAAAAAACAAAAGGTGCGGGCGATTTCTTTTCTGAGACACTGTCCCGAAACAAAAGAACAAATTTTACACAACAATATTCTCACGCACCTGAGATAGTGTTCTACACGCACACCTTGTTCAGGCCAAGTAGTACACACACACACACACACACACACGCACAAACACATATACACATACGCACATACAGGCAAACACACACACACACGCACACACACACACAGTCTTAAGAGGACGAGGTCCGTAAATGTTTTTTTTGTGCAGACCTGTTGCTGGAGCAGATGATTTTACAGGTGTCTCAGTGCTGCCAGGACGAGATGCTCCACTGGATAACCGGAGACACAAACAAGAACCGGACATGAGCACAACACACAGCGCCGTGGGTGGACTGTCATGTCAGCAATCTGTCTGCAATTTAACATTACCTCAAATTTAAGCACCCACTTTGCATCAACAAATGATAATTATTAACATAAAGAGAAAGAGAAACAAGCGGGAAAAAAATGGCAAAGTCAAAAGCCTGCATGATAGAATTTCAGTTCACATTTAAACAATCCTGTGTAAACAAGTTGCGTCCGTTAAAAATGTTGACATAGGGCCCAAAAACGCTGCTGTCGCATCTTTAAGTACACTGCATCACGAGAGCCCGATGTTAGCAGTGCTTGTTTTTCCCCCTCGCGCCACAAGATGTCACTGTGGTAATGTGCGAACGGCGAACGCGCCAGTTTCTTTACCTCGCTACGCAAACGACGCGGGCAGTGGCACGCACTCCACACGCAACATTATCACAGATCATAGATCACAGCCTCACAAAGGCACACACGCGCGTATGTTTTAGCTCTGTCTGGCTGTAGTCTGTGTGCTTTTATATCACACTCTGGATTGTGTTCTAATGAAGAATGTCCGTTTCACTTGCAGGATAAAAATGAGCACATATTCTTATGATGAGGTACAACTTGGTTTGGTCAGGACTGCAATCTATTTTCTTTGAAATTATTTACCTTTTATAAAATTACTATTTAAAATCCCCAAAAAATACAGTGTAATTGTCAGGTGTGTTGGAAGGATGGGAGACCCCCTTTTAAAGTCTGTATAAATATGACTGATGGTGTTCGAGACAGGCCGGAAATTCACACTTCACTATTCATCATATTGGTTGGCCTCAAACACTACTTACACAAACAATTGCAATGAAACATACTGTCCTTTGTACAATTCTGCAGGCAGAGCTTCAACGCATAGCTCAATCGTAAACAAAATGCGTTCAAAAGTTCAAAAAGAAAATTACGATATTGGACAGGCCGCTACTTTCGTCAACACACATACTTTAAATTATTTAACGCTAAAATATGGATTGCATACTGGTGTTGTCACCATAGAATGCCACCATAGTTACCACCTTGCAAACAGAAACCAGAGAGGAGCTCCACCAATCACAGGCAACATCGGTGACAACAAATAGAACAATGTTGACGTTGACTGGTGGATAATTACTTCCCAGGTTCCCTTCGGGGTAAAGCGACTCCGCGTCCCTCTCACCCCTGCGTAATCCTCCCGGCCTCAAAGCAGGAAGTCAGTCAAATGAGACTCCTCGGGAATTGTCTCCTCCTTCGGTTACGTCAGCCCCGTCACAAACAAGCTCGCCGCAAACGTGACAGCAAGCCCGGGACCGTTCCTAATTCAAGCCGGCCCCATCCGACGCGCGACCACACGCTGACCAAACTGACTTACCCCGGGTATAAGTAATCCTATTTTAAATTTTCCCATTGTTTACTCCGGCGAGATGGAAGAGGGCGTAATGATATTTCCAGACTCTCTCCGAATGTCACTCCCGCTCAGCGCGGGACGGCAAGAAGGCACCTGCATTTCGCCAACGTCAAAAGACGCCGCAGAAAAAAAAGGCGAGCTCTGCTGAATGATTTTCGGGGAAACCCAGGCCTCTGATTGGACGCAAAGTTCCACGGCGCTCCTTTGTCTTAGCCGCACGGCGTGCGGGAGACATGACCTCATCCCCGTCTTGGGGGCGAGCTCAAAAAACACGCCAGTTAACGAGCAGCCCGGGCGAGCTCCGCGCAGATGGGCATCTAAATCTAATAGAGACCCATTTGGAGCAATAACCCGAAGCTCTGAGCAGAATCATCGTCCTCCGACTTCTCCAAGGGTCCATTTCTTTATCTCGGCACAAATATGGAAATGGTATTACACGCAGGGTCCCTGTAATTGTGTTCGAAATGGAGTGTGCGAAGCAGACCTGGGTCAAATACGCATTTGTTTTGGATTCAAATACTATTCTGGGCTCTATTGATCTTACCTGGTGTAACTGAGCCAGCCGATATGACCATGAAGGTGGGGTTAGCACTTTTTGAGAGTATTTCATTGGTTCCAATATGCCAGACAAGATCAGTAAAGCGTCGAAAAGTATTTGAATCCAAAACAAATACGCATTTGACCCAGGTCTGGTGCGAAGACTGGGCGTGCTTGTGTGTGCACATAATCCCCGCAATCAAAGAGGAGTTTTGGTAACAGGAGAACCTCTCAAAGGTCACCGAGACCACGTCCCGAAGCCGTATCATATTAAGGGACACGGGGTGGGCGGGACTGTTAATGGGACCCGCCCTAAAAAGTGGCGAAACACTTGTCGGCTATCTTGCAAGCGTGCGAAGACCCAGCTAAACGACAGCGAGGCGGTCTGCAGGTCTCTCAGGGAGGGAGTAAGAGGCCTACCTTTCGCCGGAGGGGGAGCGCGGGCGAGCGGTCTCACAGTCTCCTTGGGAACAGGCTCCCGTTAGGCTCCTCCCCTTCAGCGGGACGTTCCCGTCGCCACACGGCGCCGGCCAGCGCTCCTCTGCAGAGGAGGAGTCCGAGGCCTTCTTCTTCGGGCCTGAACAGAACGACACGTCACCACTTCGACTACATCATCATTTTTTTGTTGACATATTTGCATACATATTTGGAATGTAGTGCGTAGACATATACAGTGCGCGCACGTGCTACAATCTGGCAGGATGAGCGTATTCTTCTAAAGATTTCTCTCAGAGATGTGGAAGCAGAAATAGCATGGAGGCAGCAGGCCTGCCGGCCTCTCCCGCAGTCTTACACTCCTCCGACGGCTTGGCGGGCGGGAGTCCCGTCGGGGGGCACGATCTGAGCGGGCGGGGCCGGGAGCCGCCCGCCCTCCTGCGCTGCAGAGGGTCGGGCGGTGGTCGCGGGAGAGCCGCCGGGCCGTCCGGGTCATCGTCTGGAGGCACGGGCAGTTTGGGCTTCTGCTCCGAAAAAAATAAGAAAGAAATAAAAATACGTCATCAAGCAGAGGCATCACTGAGGCCAAAGTCAGCCCTCCTTATGCACGGCTGTGGAATCTGCACCAGCATAATAACCCAATAACCCAACACTGAAATAACCCAACACTTTCACCATAAAGCCTGTGTTATAGCAGGGCTGGGTGAGGCAATGGACAGCACATGTCAAGTCAAAGTGAAGTCAACCTTATTTATAAAGGACATTTAAAAACAACTGACATTGACCACAGCTCTGTACAATGTGTGCAGCTTGTTTATTAGTGAATGTGCCTTAACTTTTTGCAAATAAACTCAAGCTTGATTCACCAGGTCAGCAATGAGACTGAATAGGGCAAGAGGGTAACCAGGAGGAGGGTGGGGGGGGCATTTAAATGGACAGCACATCTCTCTGTTATACATGTTCATAATGCACACGGGGAATGTAAGACGTTACACTGGAGGAGCAGCCAGCTGTAAGACGTGGGGCTCGGCAGAGGTCAGGTAGAGCGATGATGTCACGGGCGACGAGTGCGGTTCCTCTATTGTTTTCGACGGCGCGAGCGCTCAGAACGGCAGGATTTCCGCGAATCGAACCCGAACGCGACCGCTTCCTGGGGTGGCCAGGGGCCGTTACAGTAAGAAGCCGGCGTGTCACTTCCTTTTTACAGAGCGATGTGAGCGGTGTGGTCGAGCCTGCTCTCAGCAGGGTCCCTCTGCACGAGCTTTCCGCAGACACATCAACCCAACACCTGCCTTCTCAGCCTCGCTTTTACCTGGGAACATTCACAGACTATTTCCTTTTCATTTTTATTTATGTATTACTTACTTATTTATACATTTATTTATTTATCTATTGATCTGTTAGCTGTCTGTCATTCTTTTATCACACTGTTGTATTGATTTTTACTGTTTTCATAGATTGTTTCCCATGTAAAATGCATGGCATTGCATTCAGTTTTATGAAATGAGCTGTACCAATAAAGATTGATTGATTGACAGATACCGGGGTACACCATGAGATCTGATCTCCGTCAGGATACTGAGCCAGTTTCTGCTCTGCATTATTTACCCACCAAAATGTTGGTTCAGTGACTGTTGATGTTGGTGAGATGACTAATCAACATTGGCCACGAAGGTCGACATGACACTGATTAGTGGGGCAGAAATGAAAGTTCTTCTTATGTCGGTAATTTGATGGGCACAAAACACCGATCAGTTATAGGTAGAAAAGTGAAAGACAAATGTGTGTCCTTTAACATGCACACAGACAATCTGAAAATTGAAAACACACAGCCAGCCAACATTTCGGGCGCAACGTGCGAATGATGTCATGAATGATGTCACTTGCTCTCTTTTCTAGGAGAGGCCTGTGGCAGCTGGGAATGCTGTTCTTTAATGGCAGTTGTTGCAAATCTGAAACGACACCAGTTTAGTCGTCTTAACAGACACTCCACTCAGAGCACATAACGGCAGTTGGCGCGAGAGCAAAGAGCGAGGCTATCTGACGTACGTGTTCCAGGGGCGAAAGCCGTTTCCCCGAGTTAGGCCTCGAGTCCGATTCTTCAAAATTACGAGCATAAAGGCTGAAACGACAAGAGTGCGTTATGATTAGCACGCTGCAAAACCAAAGAACACAGCGACACTTTTAACATATAAAACTACCAAAGTGATGTATCCTAATATAAATGTTCTGATACTACTGCACAGTACTGCAGGACAAACTTGCAAAATCAAGCCAATGAAATATTTCTACGATATTGTGTCATGCAACTTCTCACCCCTTCATAGCAATAAATAAATGCATACATTAAAAATCCACAGCAAATGTTAATCTTTTTTTTGTTGGGGCCAAAACAAAAAGATTAAATAGATTAAAAAATCTAAAAAATAGCATTCATGAAATGCACGAAGCACAATGTGTGGTCATAAAAACGCAATATCATTACACAAAGGGTGAGACCAGCATGAACTAACTGAATGAGGGTTTTAGACACTATTACTAAATATGCCCTTAAGTTTGAACGATATTAGGAGGAGGTTAATATCATCATTACAACTCCACACACCGTCTTGGGTACGTGTAACTAAGAACAACAATAGCAAAAAAGCCAACCGTTCTTTTTAGAAAGTACCCAGGTTATGCTTGGTGCAGTGGGGTATGCCCACACAGGTAAGCAGCGCTTTCCTCGTGACCAGGAGCGTGTCTCCTAACAATCACACCTGTCCTGAGGTCTCTCTGATTGCGCGTGGCAGCTGTATCATACAAGCTAATGCAACCATGTAAACCCGCGGCACACCACGGCTCTATTCCCTAGTCTAGTTTCCAAGTTTAAATTTTGCCATAAAACTGCTAACGCCGCAGTTACGATAAGTGTCCTGACCTGAAAGTAGACGGCGGTCTGGCCTCAGAGGAGCGAGACGATGCCTGTCCGAATAGGTGCCTCTGGTCATCCTTCGGAGTGAAGGGCCTTCGCGTGCTGACCGCCCTGAGGGACCGCCGGGCTTCGTTTATAATCTCGGCGCTCGTCTTCCTCTTCGGACACGGGCTCAGGTAAAAAGGCTCGCGTTTGTCGCATTTTTTCTCCACAGAAGACATCGTCCACGATTTCCGAGGTTAACGGAGTTGGACGACGTTAAACGTATTCCATAATTTCTCGACCAAAGCAGGCCAAGGTCTGGGTTCACTGCATTTGAAGAGAATAACACACAATCTGAGAAAGGAAGTTAAGAGAGCACGAGCATGTAGCTACATCTTGTTCACTTTATAGTTATTTTAATATACATGCTTCAATCCAGATTTCTTTGTAAATCACTGAATTTACACAGGACATGCATGTTATTGTGATTAATTTTAGAATATGGCCTTAGCATGGAATCGAATGAAACATTTATTATGATGACGTGTTGACAGTAACATTACAGCTGCATGAACGCTAGCTATAGTAGACGGCTCATTCATTGGTGATACAAATACGTTCATTGAACATTATTTAATGGAGCTGCTATACATGTTGCCAAAAAGCTTCGCTCTTCAACGTAAGTTAGCATACAAATTAACTTTATAAATTGATAAACAGGAGTAACGTTGTTTGTTATAAACTAGAAAGGCTTTTTGTTGTTTTCATTATTTTACTACTGTTGCATCTCCTCTTAACTGAAAGACAATACAAAAATTGGTACACTACTTCTCGCTTGACCAGCCAACTAGAAAACATGAGGTTAATTTTAATGATTTTATGGCCGATGAAACATGATGGCTGTATTCTAGCAGGAGAGTCTAGTTGAGTACACTTTCCGTCACCATGGTAACCAAGCACACCGGTTGCAAGTGCACAACTGGTGATGTCAACAAACCATTGTGATAACGGTACACGCGAGGCAAATTAGCTAGTCAGCTAGATACTTACATTAATCTTAAATAATACTTCACACGTAAGTCTTGTGAAACAACTGTATAGACGGCGGGTTACTGTGGATGAGACCAAGTTATCACCTCGCAAGGTAACTAACGCGAGTCTCTAGTTAGACTAACGTATTGAAAAAACTAGCCAGTTAACCAAAGTGCACTTACCATCGCTTGGTAAACAGTATAAAGGCGGTTAACTTCCGATCGTAAAAAACTATCAATTCAAAATATTCGCTCAAGTTTAGAAACTTGCTTGCTTATCTACACCTCACTATTACTACGGGAGGTAACGCTAGCTGTAGCTGGCTAACTTGCTAACAGTGACAAAGAGGGACGCACCTCCCACCCAAAAGAAACACTTTTGTCACGTGACAAGACAGTCGATTACATCAGAAGGAATATGCTACGATGTTTGTGGGATATGTGTAATTTAGCATTGTATGGGTGGGTTTTATGATAGGCGTATCAAAATCCAGTTGACTATGCTGATCATACCAGTACATTTTTCCCAAACTGTTAATATGATATTTTCTCACCCCCCCCCCCCAAAAAAAACAAACAAACACAAAGCCAAATATGTGCACAACATGATCAATTATTTAGATTACAGTCAATGAACAGACCGTTTCTATCATGTATAACTTTTGTACTTTTCCCTAAAACTTTTTTTGCATTTTAAATTGTGATTTTTGCAAAGGTTTTCAAAGTGAACACAAACAATTATGTTTTGTCGTCTTGTTGACCTCTTACAGGAATGAGTGAAACAGCAATAGTGGTAAGATCTTGGCAAAGCCCCTGATTTTAAGTGAAACTCGTATGATTCAGATCATTTCTGCTGCTAGAAACCTGAAATACCACACCAAAGCATCAGTGATCCTTTCAGATTTGTTGTCAGTCTACGTATCTCTCTGTGTGGCTATTGACAGAATCTCAAGGTTTAAAATTGTCCTTGTATCATGCATAAATATTGCCATCAATCAGGTAACTTTGCAGATTTCTGTAGCAAGGAGAATTGGTGTCAGTGTATCTAATTATGTAATCTGACTATTTACATGCACTGGTCAGTTTCTATGGCAGCAACAACTTTTGTTTTTATTAACTGATGAATTTTTGCTGCCTCGTAATTATCTTAATTTTTCTGATCAACACAGGAATCTAGAGAGGGACAGTTGGTCCGTGGTTTTTGGGGTATGTTTCACATGTTCATGTTAGCAGTTGGGTCATAGTGAGTCAAATCTGTATATTTTAATCAGTAAAACCATGAAATTTTATTCATGCATATGGACATTCAACCCATCTGTATAAACAAAAATAATCTTCTAAGCTGTTGGTTTTTCGAACATAAGCACATGCCTCCATACCTGCATAGGCATATTCAAAGGTGCGATCAGTCATTTCATGACAAAACAATTGCTGTCTGAATGCATTTCCATAATAATGGTAATAATAATGCTGTCATCATTATCAGGTTCTACGGTATGAATGTTTGTGGACCTGTTTCTCGCAGAGCTTGTAAAGAGCAGGAGGAATGACTTGGTTTCTCCATCACAGTGGAAGGATTAAAAAAATCAGCATTATTGCCTGCTTTTCACGAATCATATCCTCCTCTGCCATGCCCTTGCATAAAAGCTCTGATGCTTTCGCACATTAATTAAGAGCAAAATGTCCTGCACGGCTCGTGCAAAGGAGAGCCAGGGATTAGTCACCGAGCGGTATGAATGGAGCATTACAATGAAATTAATTGGATGTAATCAGAGGTTCCTCGCGGATTTATTGGCCAATCAGTATTCATTTCAAGAGCGAAATCAGGGCTCAAATGGCTTTTGCACAAAAGGGCTGTTTCTGAGGATAGTGCGTGTCCTCCGTGAGGTGGTGCGTGTAGCTGTGTTTGGCATCTCTTCAACATAGATTATCTTGCCCCGTATATCAAATGTTGGGATATTTAAAAATGTCCCCTTTATAATCTTTACAGAGACATGCAACAAAAAATGAGATGAGCAGAATATATTGATCATCGGTATATTTGTTTAAGCAGTTTATCCCCAAGAGAACATATGGATAATGATGCATTGATTCAGTGTAGGACCAAGCGTAGTGAGGGGAACCTTTGTTGGTTTCATTCTCAGTCTGAAGTCTCAGGTTCCAAGTGAATTTTGCACGTTCCTTTGTATTATTTGTAGACAGACGCATGACAGAGGAGGCCATTGTTTTGTGCAGCTGAGTACATTAGCAAGGCTGGTGGGAACTCTCTGTGGATAGATTGTTTCAGTGTATCCTCATGGTCCGTGTTCCTTCCTGGTTGTGTTGGAGACCATTTCCCATGATCCATTGTGCGTCGTCAAGGTGGCACTTTGTGTTTTCCCCTCTCCGTTAGCTTATAATGTCCAGCGTCTTCAGTACAGGGAGCATAGTGCATAGGCTGCAGTTATAAATCACTAACACAGAGGCCTTTTGTTCCAGTCTGTGGTCTTAAATGTACATTAAAGCACACAGTTCACAGTAAAACGTGTGCTTGCCTAGCAGACTCCCTGATCCATAGTGGCTTACACTCTGTTCACGCTCAGACTTGAAACCAGTTTAAACTGGTAAAGCCCCAGTTTGCATTCCTATTTGAAAACCTTAGCATGTAAGTTTCATGCCAGTTGTAAACTGGATGCACTGGATTCCAGTACTCCTGAATCGGTGGTTTCCAGTTTTTAAGAATGGGTTTGAGCTTAAAATTAATGCTCTTGCTGCTTCCATAATTAGTTCATTTAAATTTTTTTTATTTTTTTCCCTACACCTGTTCTGGGTTTCGAGGGCTCCTACACCTGCTTAGAGTCCTGTAGGCTCCTACACCTGCTCAGCGTGCAAACACACTGCCCTCTGCAGTTGACCTTTCACCATGGGCTATCCACTTGGTTGTGAATGCTTTACTGCTTTGCTTTGTTTATTTGTTGCTGTTTTTTTAAATCCGGTTGGAGTTTTTCAGTCCTATTTCAAGTGACTAGCATGAAGACCGTGTTATACATAGACACATACCTGTATACAGGTAAAAATGTACAGCAGTGCAGAATAGCTGTTGCTTATGGTTACAACAGCAATGGCTCCTCATTGGGACTGCGGTTTGCAAACGTCAGGTTAAATAGCTTTCCCAAGGGTACCAATGGCAGTGCCCCACCTGGGAATGGAACCTGCAACCTTTCCCCTAACCATCATGCTGCACTGCACTGCCAATCCCATCATGCATTACGCATATTATGCCGTCTGCAGACAATCATGCTTATCAAGCTGAACGCTGCACTGAAAAGAGTGCAGACAGCTATGGCCATACATACGTTCCAAAAACACTTTCACATCCTAATTTCACTGGGCTAATGTGTATGTGCGAATCACAAAAATACACACGTGTGTCTGAATTTGGGAAATATGAAGACCTTGTATTACAGCACGACACAAACATCAATGTGCAGTATTATCATAAAAAATCTGGCTGTGGGGAAATTAACTAGCATGCATAAACAAGGCACTTTATGATTTCT
The DNA here is from genome assembly GCA_039654925.1 of Anguilla pacifica. NCBI lineage: Eukaryota > Metazoa > Chordata > Actinopteri > Anguilliformes > Anguillidae > Anguilla > Anguilla pacifica. The sequence goes on along the minus strand of CM077289.1, from coordinate 59,480,287 downwards.
GTGAACGTAGAGAACGGGCTGCCTTCCTTTTCTACACAGTAATGCGTTTCCAGCCGCCTGCTCGCTCGCGGTCGTCCTCGTCCGTGAAATGACACGTTGCTCGGCGCGCGTCCTCCGCCCGGGGGGGGGGGGGGGGGGGGGAGGTGAAGCGAGATTCGCCCACGCTCCGCTTTTTAAACGACGAGGCAGACGGATCGCGGCTCTCTCCGTTCGTCCGGCGACCTTCGCTCAGACCGCAGCGACGAGGCTCTCGGACCGCGCGGTCTCGGCGGCGAACAGGGCCACTTAACCCCCCGTCGCCACGGTTTCCCAGCCCCGCCCTTTCACTCCCCAACGACAAGCGCTCACCGAGCCCCTGAAGACGTGGCTCTTCGTTTCACACGAAGCGAAACTCGGGTCTATTTATAAATATAAATAAATGGATGAATAAATGTGTGTTTGAGCTCCGGAGCTGGAGTCTGACTCATCCTAATTGTCCTGTCATAAGCTGGTCTTCGGGCGTCTCTCAAATTCATTACCCGGTCCTCTGTGAGCAGCCATTTCTTCACATTTGGATCAGGAAAATTCATAAATAGAAGCTCTCCGAACTAATATTTGTCTGACATTAAAATTTTTTAAATCATGTGAAGCACAGACTGGGCTCATTAAAAAAGAATAGTGCAGAGTACTCGTGAGAGAGAAGCCAATATGAAATTATACATGAACTGTTTGCTTATTCAACTGTTTTTGAATTTGACTTATTTGACACACAATAATAAAATTAAAAGAAGGCAACCTGGGTCACAGTTAAATGGCAGTAAATGACTTGCCAAAAAGCAAGATTGACTACTACAAACAGATTAATGAAAACATGGGTCTGCATTACAAATGAAAGAAAATGGCCGTGCTCTCACTCTTACACAGTCTTTGCACTCTGAGATGTGCAGAAGCGTACTGCAGACTGATCTGAAGTGCCCTGACACGGGAGAAATTTCTCAGACATCCAGCTTTACAACCGTCCACTCGATTTATCTGCAGCTGCTCAATGTGAGGAGACACACACAATGCACGCGTGTGATATACAGTTTTATCAATACGTATAAACAACTCTGGACAGCCAAGATACGCTTATGCATTCAGAAAATTTTAAGTAAAGATTTCATCGAAGGTTTTCGCTTGACTATAGGTGGTCGGCTGCTTCATGGCTAGTGAAATCTGACAAGATTTTTCCGTTAGACCTTTTACTTACCAAACCACCCCCCTTTTATTAATGTGAAATATACATATAAGCAATCTTGTATTTTACTGGTTGGATTTAAATAGCTCTACATGCTTCATTCTCTTGGATACAGGGCACCTGATTGGTTTACAGTGTCAGCTGGCCCTGCCCAATCAGAGGACATCACCAAGGTGCTTCCCGCCAATGAGTGCGGCAGACGGTTTTCTGTAATTTCATTGTCACTAAGGGAGGGAAAACGTACAGCCAGGGCAGTTGGCTGTAGCCCAGAGCAGCAACGTAACGTTGCTCCTTTAAAGCCACAGAGAGATTTTATAGCTGTAGATGTGCGCTTTCAATAAAAAACAGATTAAAAAAAAAAAATAATGAAATAAAAAATCACTTCTCGGTGAATTGAATACGGAGCGCAAGGTGCCACCCGTCTGACATTTTCGCGTTCGGTTTCGCGTCACCTGGACGTGTGCATGCACTCCGCTATCGTTCTACCTTAAAAGGTGTTGTGTCTCCCTGGCAACCGTCTCCAAGCGGGCAGCCTCTGGACATAAGCTCATTGATGTCGAGAATAAAACTGTCGTGGGGGTGGGGGTGGGGGTGGGGGTGGGGGACGGGGGACGGGGACGGGGACGGGGACGGGGAGGGGGAGAGGTAAGGGGGAGGGGGAGGAGGAGAGGGGAGGGGTGCAGAATCTGTGCGCTCTCTTCCCTGTCGCACAGAAACCTGGCCATTCATGATTTCTCAGAAAGGGCCGGGGGGGGGGGGGGAAGAAAGGGTTCCTGCGTCACGCGGGTCCTCCGATTCATAACGTTTCGCCCCATCCCCCCCCCCCCCCCCCCCCCCCCCCGCCCTTCAGCCGGAGAAATAATTGTTCCGCGGGACAATTCTCAGCGGTGCGATTTTCTATTACACGGAGGATTTATCAACACAATGGGTACAGGGTGACCGGGGAGGTGGTTGGGGGGGGAAATGGCCGAGAAGCAGACTATTCAGGGGTTCTTTTGTACAAACAAACGGCTTTTTTTTTTTTTTTAGCTGTGTTTCACCATGTTTTTGCTCCATTCAAAATAGTTTGAAAGAAATGAAATGAAGGTCTCCAGAGGCACTGTGGTGACATTCTTTTTTTTATTTTTTATTTTTTTATGACCATAACGAAAACAGCTAATTTTCTGTCTCATTCAAGACAGACTTATTACATCTACCCTCACAGTTCTGATGGGTTTTTAGTATAAGCCAGAATAACCAAAAAAACAAAAAGGCCATTTACTTCACAGGGTTTTTGTAATTCACCACTGCTCATTGCTGCATGCTTGGTTATTTGTCTTGAAGGGCTCAGTCAGGCGCAGTCCACCAAAGCACGTGCAATCAGCTGCTGCTGCTGCTGCATGCTCATCAGTCTGCAAATCCGGACGCTTTTTGTGCAGCTCTACGGGCATACCTGCAAGATGACTGGTCACCCGGGGCGCGGGGGGGGGGGGGGGGGTCACTGGTGTGCGATTCCTCGCTCGCTGTCATCCCAACCGACTCGAGCTCTCCCTTCATTGGGTGATGCCAGCACCCGTTTTTCATCACCGGCAGCAACGCCTAAAAGGGAAATGGGTCGGCCAGAAAGCCCCCCGCGATCAGCCCGATCAGCGGATCTCCTCAGAGGATGCACATCTGATCCGGTCCGATGGCAACGGAACAGAACTTCGTTGTCCTGGGCGATAGCTGACACACCACCTGTTTCTCCCGTGGTGTTACCATGGCAACCGAGGAGGGAGGAGTTCGCACGTACTCCCACGGCTGCGAGTGAGTGAGTGAGTGAGGTCACTGGTGGAATTGTAGCAATACTGGAGAAATACTGTGTGGCTTCAGGACAAATAGACGATAACTGCACCATAGAATAAATTCACTCTAGGTTATTTAAAAGATTTAAATACTGACACCATACCACCCCCTTTCCTCCTTTTTTTTGTAAGGCCTACAATAATGTATTGATGACAAATTATCTCAAAGTTCCCCAAAAATGTGGATTGCCTTGCCTCGTTATATTACAGATGTACAGTTTCTTTGTTTGTGAAACAAGTCCTTTCAAAGACTCTTTGTTTTATCTTTGGAATTTTACAAAGTATTTTCCTCGTATCTTGTGTGTGGCTTATTCCCGCATATTATGCCTTTACCTGCTGCGTTTTGTGTATTCAGTTTTTATCACAATACTGGCATTTAGCAGATGCTCCTGTCATATACAGCTGGGTATACTCTGAAGCAGTTGGGGTTAAGTACGTTGTGCTCAAGGGCACAACAATGGTGTCCTACCTGCAGGGAATTGAACCTGCAGCCTTTAGGTCACAAGGCCACTTCCCTAGCCCATTATGCTACACTGCTGGCGTACACGTCGAGGCCGCTTTTGTTTCCTGTCAGCTGCGGGGTCCGTTTTCCCTGGGCAGTCCGTTCAGCGCCATCGAGTGAGCCGCTGCTCTTACAGGTAAAACCGAGACGAACAGAAATGCTTTCGCAGCAGAATAGGCCAGTACGTTACTCGAGTGCTCAGACGGATGAAGTGTATATTCACACGTTTACGCTGAAGACCGCTGCCTGTGGACAGAGAAAAAAAGAGCGGTCGGAATGACCCGGAATGAATGAGTGGCCTTCAGTGTAGCTCCGGTGAATAGCAACTCGATCGGTGATGTGCCAGGAAATCAGTTAAGCACCACTTCTCATCCTGCAGCCACACAAAAGTACAAGATGCTAAATGCTAACGGGTGTATATCATCTTAGAAGTGGCATCTCAGATCAAAGGCAAAACAAAACCGAAACTGCATCGTCGTTTTTGAAGAAACGCTTCCAGACGAGCAGACATTATTTACGTTTGGGGTTCAAGATAATGATACAAAGTACAATACAAGTGCTGGATGGAGGCACATGCAACATGAAAGTGGCACAGGAGGTACATGTGTGACATGAAAGCGCTGTAGGAACAAAGCAGAGGATGGAGACCAGGGGTGTCCAATCTTATCCGAAAAGGGTCGGTGTGGGTGCAGGTTTTTGTTCTTGCCGAGCACGATGACACCTGATTCTACTTTATCAAGGCCTTGATTGAAGACCATGATTAGTTAATTAGTTGATATCAGTTGTCGTAGTGCTGGACTGAAACAAACACCTGCACCCACACCGGCCCTTTTTCGGATAAGATTGGACACCCCTGATGTAGAGGATCCAGAGGAAGGGTTCGTTTGAGTATGTAGGCAGGGCCTTGGCCCAGTTTCTGTGGTGCAGAGTGCAGCAGAGGGAGAAGAGTCCTCCATGATCTCCATCTGCTCACTCACACGCTCTGCACCGTAAGCAAGACTGCTAGAGATGGAGAAGAGACCAGTAATAATGGCTGTGAAACGGTCACCTGTTTATATCCCAAGAAATATTACAAAAAACAATAACTCCATTATATAAAGAGAACAGGAGTGTAATTGTTACTAAAATACTTGTTTAGACAAATGAGTGAAAAGTAAAAACATACAGACATGTTTATATTCGCAAATATTGATATTGGGCTTAATATCAGCAAAACAGCAGGAGGCAACATTTGAAAATGTAGACTATGCGGTTCATGTTGCACAGTGTGTGGCACTTGTGTCTTTTTTTCCCCTCATAGTGACAAACTAATAAATAACAAGCTAATCAGAATGAGTGATATTTGGGAGTAATGATCTAGAGAGAATTGCAGAGAGTCAAATGACTGATGCTTTTTAGAGCACGACAGCCCGTTGAGCTGACCCCAGGATGCAGGTTAGTCCCGCTGCCAAAAACCCTACTAACCCCTGAATCTCGACTCCTCTGGACGGCGTTGCGTGGGTGGCTTTGGAAAGGCTCTCCTTGCGTAACTGCTGAGTTTGCTTTTCACAAAGCTGACACACCTATGCGTGCCAGAACACACAAAGCCTCCCAGGGGTTCGATAACACGCGCAGTCACAAAACGCAGCGTCCCGTTTTTGGCTGGCGTTGTTTGAAAAAACATTATTTGTGGCAAGGAATCTTATGACAAAGGAAGCACTCTTAACCCCAAACTATTGAAACAATAGTTAAGAGTGTGCGCTGTTTGTGCAAATCCTGTGGGTGGTGGCACATTGTTGGAACGGTAATAGTTCTGTATGGGTTTGCGGACGCCGGGATTTCGCGGTGCAATCTCAAATCTGCACCCCCTTGAGAGTTGTTAAAATTTGTCTCAAATAGACTGGCCTTGTTACATAGCACACGACGTTGCGTGCGGAGTAGACTCGACGATAAAAACGGAACTTCCCCAGCCTACTGAATGAGTAAGCATTTTTAAAAATACAACCACCCTTCGTCTGTCTGGTCTTTGGCGAAAGGGGAGGGCAAAGCTTACATGATTCAGACATCGGAATACCGAACTGCTAAACTGAAAGTACAGCCGTCGCCTGTTTAATTTCAGTAACAGGCTGAACTACATTACATTACAGGGGCAATATAGCTCAGGAGGTAAGACCGATTGTCTGGCAGTCGGAGGGTTGCCGGTTCAAATCCCGCCCTTGGCATGTCGAAGTGTCCTTGAGCAAGACACCTAACCCCTAACCTCTAACTGCTCTGGCGAATGAGAGGCATCAATTGTAAAGCGCTATATAAATGCAGTCCATTTACCATCCATTTACCATTTACAGCCATTTAGCAGACACTCTTATCCAGAGCGACTTTACACTGCATCCATTTATACAGCCGGATATATACTGAAGAACCTGTGACTTTTATGTTACAAGACCAGCTCCTTACTACACTGCTGCCTAGTTTTACCAGCCATGTTGGTGGTGTGCCTAAAACTGGGCCTAATTTGGAGTATTTAAAATTTTCCCATTAATTAGCATAATTTCTTAGTTATGGACAGACAAAGCTGAATGCATCAGATACATTTGCCATTCTATAAATACACCCTCGTTGGTGGTAGAATTTTTTTTAAACACCCCTTTGTCAACATCGTCTGCAAATACAAAATCCACTGTGGTCACCTCTAAACACAACTGCCTTACAAAAAAAAGATGCAAATGACTCACTTCCTCACAATGCAGTTCTGCAAGCACACTGCAATCCGGTGCATACGGCCCAATGCAACGCCAGATGAAGTTTTTTTCTTTTCTTTTCTTTGTTTGTCTTTGTCTGTGCAGTGTGTCATAAGGTCAGTGTCAGGTGAGCATGAGTGTGGGTTGATCTTCATGGGCGTGGGCTGGATTAGGGCCCGTGGCCTTGTCTGTCTGTGCAATGCCTCTCCCCCCCCGCCCACCCCTCCATGCATTGTTGTTGCGCAACCAATGACTCTGCACTTCAGAGAAACCAGCCAGCTGCTTCACCAAATGCGTAATGGCATCCTGCCCGTATGCACCGCCCCTGTCTGGATTCAGGCACCCAAGGATCCCGATGGCTGGCAAACTGAAGGCCCCTCCGTTCAGCGGAGTCATTCTGTCGGGCCTGAGAGCCTGTCTCTCTCTGCTGTATTTGTGTTACCGGGGCGATGATCGTACAGGAAATGGTTTTTCTGGCTTAAGCCCTGTCGAGACGAAACTAGCGCCACACGCTCGTATAGGAAGGAGCTGATTTTGACAGGGCCCGAAGGGATTCCGCTCCTGGAATTGCGCAACGCACACTTTGATATTCGCTTTGGTGTTCCTTTTATGGGATTCTTGATTGTGTGAGGGGAAAAAACATTTTTCCTTCCACTGAAAAAATAATAAACTTTGAGATTTGTTGTCCTTAAATCACGATGACTGTGTTTTAAAAAGGAAACAGGAATGTGATTATAACTTTGCCCTGCACTGATAAAACTTTAACATTTTTTGTGCAATAATTTATCCTTTTAAATGAGAGAGAAGCACTACATGATGGACACAATGGTCTGTACACACTGTTCTCACACCCAGTTTAATAAGGTCAGCCTTCTTAAAACATTGGCACGGTAGTAGTCCCCATGTCTGCACCAAGCAATACTGAATGGGTCATCGGAACCGTTTAATTGATAAAGAAGGGTGAACAAGCATTGAATTTAGAATGAATACCAGATTAAGAAAATTGTAATCATTGGGGGTTAACAGAATGAAAGTTGGTTATGTCTAAAGTCTGAACATTACCCAGAGCAGTACCATCTTCAGGAAGAGAACACAATCACTGAGTATTTTGTAGTTCAACCGTTCGTGTTTTTTTTTTTTTTTTTTTTTTTTTTTTTTTTAATATGAGCTACCATGTGCAGTCAGGCAGACTTCCTTAAGTGCCTGTCAGCTCTTCTTACCCCTTTGAAGAGTAGCTTTTTTGGAAAGTGTTCAGTTACGAACATTCTAATCACATATTTGTGATCCTATGCCTTAAAGCCGGGGTCCCCAATCTTATTCGAAAAAAGGGCCGGTGTGGGTGCAGGTTTTTGTGTTAGCCCAGCACCAAGACACCCGATTCTGCTTATCAAGGTTTAGATTGAAGGTCAGGATTAGTTAATCATAGTGTTGGGCTAAAACAAAAACCCACACCCACTCCAATCTTATCCACTTTTTTGGATTGGGGACCCTTGCCTTAAAGGGTTATCTTCACTTCCTGTACCTGGATCTTCACTTCCTGTCTCGATACCTCTTGGACAGTAAATGTCTTTTCCGTCACTCTACCGGTGCCCTGTTTCAGGCTGCGTGTCAAGATTTATGAGGCTCATTTCCGACGCTTTTGTTTACGCGGAGCCACCTCGTCATCCGACACTTCTGGGGGGGGGGGGGGGCTGAATGCTGCTCGTATATGTGTCTCAGGGCGAGACGGTGTCCTGCGCACGGGCCTTTAAATAATGCATGACAATCGCATGAGCTCAGAACATGTGATTGGCCTCGTTCACGCCCTGGATCTCTCAACAATACGCAAGTCCAGCCGGGCCTGAAGGGCGGGGTTAACGGGGTGGAAACGTGCTCACCACCCACACCGGTCTGTGTAACCATGCCGACACGCACAGCTCTCCATGTTCTTAAAGTGACTCTGATCACAGCCTCCATGCAGACCAGCAATCATGTTGACCAGCCACCATATAGACCAGCCTCCATGCAGACCAGCCATAATGAAGACCAGCCACCATGTAGACCCAGTTATTGTAATATTATTTAGCGTTTTTTAATTTTTTATTGCTTGTGTTATTGTTTATGGCAAGGGTTCATTTTGTCAGCTCCTTCAATAAATTTGTGGCTTGTGGCATTGGCAGTCACTAAAATTGACAAAAAGTTGATTCATGTGTGTGGGCAGGTGTGGTGTGTGTGTGTGTGTGTGTGTGTGTGTGTGTGTGTGCGCTCATGCGCGTGCGCGCATTATTAGATGTGTTACACTAATAAAAACGCACTCTAAATAAATTGAATGCTTAGTATTAACCGAGCATGCTCGGGCATGATCGTTTTATGTTGGCAAGCCCCCGTATTGTCGATTAGCATGTAGCGCGTCCCTGGAGGCTCGTTCTCGCATGAGCTGCCGTTCAGTGAGTCCCTGCGGCGTTTTCTACTGACGGAGGCGTGCGCCTGTCTGCGTTCTCATTATACGCTGGATCTGTAGAGAGCCCCACGAAGGGCCGACAAGACAGATTTTGCAGTCTGGACTCGCTGGAGAAAAAAAAACGAAACCACAATTTCCCTTTTTTTTTTATACCTCCGATCTCTCAGGGTCCCGGTACTCACCAGCGAGATGATTTAGGTCGCTCTCCCCTCTTTGCCTGGTGGCTAAGCATGATGGCCGTTTACCCGCTCGTTTTTCGTGGGGGGGGGGGGAAATGAGCTGGCGCCCCTGGTAGCTTAATGGCGCGGACCGTAATTTACGTGGTGCGCAGGGAGGGGAGCGGCGGCTGTCTTCGCCCGCCCCCGTGACCTTGGGCGGAGACGGCGGGCGTAAAATATAGGGACCCCCGGATAACCGCGACCTTGACGTTTCCATGTCCGCTCGGGGTGCCGCCGCGATGACGGAGTAGCGCTAGCCGGGGCTAATTCCGCTGGTCCTCCCGAAAAAAAAGAAAAAAAAAAAAAAACAGCCCGGCCAGCTCGGGCGCCTCTCTCTCCCGCGCTCGTCTGGATAATTTACGGCCGGGTTAGAGAATAAGTATCCGTGCGGTTCTGACAGATCGAGAGGCAAGCTGTATGCAAGATCGCCGGGCTGCCTGTGAGTCATCGACAGCCACGGCGGGGGGTTAGTTATGGCGCTGGTCACAGAGGGCGCAGAGATAAGCCTTCGCCGGTCTTTGCCTGACGACTCGCGCGGCGGAAATCGCAGAAAGCGCGTGATTTAATCTCAAACGCCGGTGGCTCCGCAGTCGGGTGGATGTTGCACTTTGTAATGGTGAGAGAAACGGGAGGTTTATTTGTGACATGTACGTCCACCAAATCGGGTCGGATTTATTTTGTTTTCAACACGTGCCCATTCACGGTTACGCGCTGTCTCGTGCCAGCTTATCTCCGGGATCTGAATTATGGCGCTGACGTTTATTGTCAGCTGATTCAGACTCATTCGGTACGTGTAAGAAAAGCTGGAAATGGCATCACCCCGGCGAACGGGAACGTGGAACAGTCGAGCGATCCAGAAACAAAGCAGGAGCTTTAGGCATCGCTGCCGCAGTAAAAACGAGCGCACGCCTTGTTTTTCTGCTGAAATTAAACGGGGAAACCGGGAAAACCGGTTTGGACGTAGAGGGTACTTTTTACTGCGTTAGTCACATACCCTGATTCCCACAATGGCGTGGGCGTGGCCATTGTGACACGGCAGTGCCTTTTAAACGAGGGCTTAGCGCTGCCTGAGCTCCTTTGTACTTCTGTCTCGGCCTCTGTCGATCGTGCATCCGCCCAGTTATCGTTTATTTCCTTTAACTCAGCAGTTTCCAGCCCTGATCCCGGAGATATGCCGTTCTGTCGGTTTTCACTTCAACTCTTAATTTGGCACACCTGATTCTAATGGTTAGCAGTTAAGTGAAAACACCAGCTGTTGAATGAGGTGTGCTTGGTTAGGGTCAGAGTGAGAACCTACAGGGCAGTACAGGTAGAACTCTAGGAACAAGGTTGGGAAACGCTGCTTTAACTTGTTGTACACTATGCATAGCAGTGTATTCCAATTGCGTGAAATATTGTAGCCTTTTCAGCTTGTAAAACTGAATACTTTTTAAAATCAAACTGTCAGCGTATAATGAAGCCTGAGGGATATAAACTAAAGATTTGACTTTGAGTGTAAACTAAAATGATAGTGGTCATAGGTAAAATCAGTTAAAAATCTCTGCCAGAACTGGAGGATGAGTGTTCTAGTCCTTGCCCACCCAAATTTTCAGAGGATGTTGCAGTAGTGTAATAGGCCTGTAGTTGTAAATGGCATTTGTAAATGGTAAAGGGCATCGGCGAATGTTTTCAAATGCAACACGCTGCCAGGTTTACAAAGAGCTTTTAATACCCTGCTAATTCTCTGATTAATCAAACAAAACTCAATGTTCGCTGGCTGCATGGATTGACATTACAGTAACTGTTCTGTAACCACTCCATGGTTTTTCATCCGTTTCTGCATGTGTCTTACATTTTTTAAAACAACCACTTCCTGGGAAGAGTTTTAACAGAAGTTGTAACATTCTGCTGTTTCCCTTTGATTCGTTTTTTTGTTTGTTCTGCGAACAATTTGCATTCATTGCAGACAACACAACATTACCACAATCAAAACAACAAGCGCAAACACAGAAGGGATTCTGGTTTTGTTTGGATACTTCAAATGTGACAGCAGCACACAGCGTTCAGCATCCTGTTTCCACTTACCAAAAAGCAACAATACTGTTTTATTTTGACATCTTAAAATATGATATCTACAATATAATGTTTCTTTTAATGTCAAAATGCGTCACGTATTACAAATACGTCCATCAGGGTAATAATTAATGAATGTGATATAGTGTGAATATTGCAGCCCGTATTTCAAAATGTGCGTCATTTTCCATTAAGTGATAAAATGTTTCAGAGACCTGAAAGCGGTGACACTGACTGATAGATAGGCTGCTTTTGGAATAGATTAAAGCCATATGCTCAGGGATATGTTCCCTGTATTATTTGCTCATGTGTCAACATGGGTTTTTTTTTCATAAAGGTAATGTGTGTGTGTGTGTGTGTGTGTGTATACGGACAACAGAATAAATTGGTATGTCAAGTGAAATAAAGCTTCAGTGGGAAATGACACGGGACCCTCGTGAATGGGGGCTCTAACCCTCTGTCACAGGCACACAACACAGACACTGATGTGTAGTGCCTTTTAACACTCTGCTGGTGTTGAATTAACAACGATGATTGTCCTGTGTGTGTCATGAGTCGAAGGTGGTGAAATGTCTAAATGCTCATTACATTTGTAACATTACAGCACTTCAACTTTGCATAGACAAGCCTAGGTTTTTCCCCTGTGATGATTGATGTCACTATAGTCGTGACTGTCGAAGTGGCGTGCGTGCGTTTCCTGGTCAGAATTGTGTAGCTTCATTGTTTAGGGTGTGTGTGTGTGTAAGTGTAGGCCCACTAAATATATTTACTAATGTATCTCAAAGGGTTAGATAATAGCCAGCAGGCATTACAGAAACCAAACACGTTGGAAATGTGACTCCATATATTGGCTTAAATATTTTAAAACACAAGCCAAAAACTCTCGCCTTAGAACAGGAGATGTGTAACCATGGAGAACCTCTGGGACCTCATAAAGGACACCTATATTGAAAAACAACTGCAATACCTTGAAAAAAGGCTTCAAATATATGTAGGCACCCATATATATTTTTGACGGTGATTTGTTTTTTAAAGAATGTATTCTATTGGATATATATTCGGTTGTATTCCAGTGAGAACAAATAGGTAATTAGTATATTTTTTATCCAAACATTTCTCAAAACAGCGATATACTTATAATACATTGCACATTTCAAGTAACAGTTTCTGATTTCACACTGTCGATGGTATGTATAGTTAAATATTGAAAATATTCAGAAAATTTCAATTTTGAAAATACTCCAAAGTGTCATTTCCTGCCCTCGAACAGGGATCACGTTCTCTACCCCAATAGAGCAGATTTGACGGATGTTGGGATGCAGGGACACAGTAGGGCTTATTTACATCTACAGACACCTGGCATCCGCCCCCCACCCCCTCCACCAAGCCCATCAGCTGTGAGGAGCACAGAACCACAAGGCTGAGTGGCCTGTGTGCGTGGGATTGAAGCAGAAGCGCATGTACAGTAGCTGATACTGATAGTCAGCCATACACCTCCTTTCATTTTCCCCTCTTGTATAGAAACTGCCAAGAGGTACACAGCTCCAAAGTACAGTAAATACCCAAGTACCAGCACAGTCATTATACCATTATTTATAGCATTTGGCAGACAGTCTTATCCAGAGCAAGTCACACAGCGTACATTCCTTTACATGCAGTCCATTTATACGGCTGGATGTTTTACTATAGCTGTTGAAGACAAGCCCTGTTCCCAAACAGTTACACTGCACTGCCAGTCCTCCGCTTGTTTGCGTTTGAGAAGGTGGCCATGTGTCTCCCCATTGGAACGCTAGGCCTTGTGCCACTTGTAGGTTTGTAGGTGACCTACGTGGAAAAGGCTTGTTGTCGCTATTGGTTAATTAATCCGTGATGGTGTCTTTTGTCGTTGTTGTACATTCCAGGTGGAGAGCGAGCACGAGTAGCTGCGTGTGTCACGCGGTTCTTTTGCGGTGATGACATCACAGTGCAGCTCTTCCCGCCGTTTTTACGGGTGTGACCTTCCGGAATGGTCGGGCTTCGCAGACTTCAGTGCGTACAGCGGCAGCTCGTTCACGTGAAATAGCGGTAAGTGCGATGCCGTCTGACACAGGAACCAGACTCACAGTTTGTGCCGAATTTGGGAAGCATGTAAAAATGGCAGCCATGTTCAACAACCCATCCGCAGATCTTGGTCTTCTATCTTTTTACCCCGAACACGCTGACAATACAGATTCCTACTTGTGTCACATGGTACACATGTGGTTGGAGGAATTTACTATAACCTGGGATTATGTCCAATGTTGTGACAAGAAGGGGCGTGGAAACTCCATGGAAACGGCCCACAGTGATTCTTGGGGGATTGATTTGACATCTTTCTCAAACGGTAGCGGGAGCGGCGGTATAGTTGGGTGCACCGCTGTTCGTTTCTTGTGGTCAGGCTCTCTCGTAATGGGGTTCCCGGTGTACTCCTAGGTCACAATTTAGGATATGATGATGAGCTTCCTCTCTACTCTTCTCTCATTGGCTGAGCCCCACATGCTAAGTCCGTCCTGTAACCCAAAATAAGCCAATCGGGCCCAGGGTCTGTCCAGACGTGGTTAACCTCTTAATGACCTGAGAGGCTGGGTCTCCTGCACGGGCCCCAGGGACCGCTAACGTTGCCACTGGGGGGGTGGGGGGGCGGCGTGGCGTGACCCCTCCCGACCCACAAACCCCTCTGATACTGGCGCTATCCGCCGCCGGGCCTCTGGTCTGGTAGAGAAACGCGTTCCAGATTGCGAAGCGCCCTCGATGCTTCTTAGCCGAGGCTCTGCCCTCGACCATAAACCACTTTAAAAAACAAAACAAAAACAAAGCAGTGGCCGCTTTGCCACTCGAACATGTCAGAGCATGTACATGCGCGTACGTTTGTGTGCGTCCGTGTGGTGTGTGCGCGCGTGTGTGTGTGTTTGTGTGTGTGTGCCTGTGCGTGTGGGTGGGTGTGTGTATGTTTTGTGTGTGTGGGTGTGTGTGCCTGTGTGTGGGTGTGTGCCTGTGCGTGTGTGTGGGTGTGTGTATGTTTTGTGTGTGTGGGTGTGTGTGCCTGTGTGTGGGTGTGTGTATGTTTTGTGTGCGTGTGCACGTGTGTGCGTCTGTGTGTGTGTGCCTGTGCGTGTGCGTGGGTGTGTGTATGTTTTGTGTGTGTGGATGTGTGTGCCTGTGTGTGTGTGTGGGTGTGTGTATGTTTTGTGTGCGTGTGCGTGTGCGCGTGTGTGTGTCCGTGTGGTGTGTGAGTGTGCGCGCATACGTGTGCGTGATCGCTCGTTGCCCTCTCACGCTCAGGGTTCTGGGTTTGCATTTGGCTGTTTGCCGTGTCCCCTCTGCTGTGTGCAGTGGGCCTTGTCCTGCATTTCTCACGCGTTTCTCAGCAAATGGAGCCCTTCCTCCCGAGGTCTGAAACGGCCTCCATCTGAAAAAGGGCCACAGACGTGCGTGCGTTCTGTCTGCCCGGCCGGGTAAACAAACAGAACTGCACCCTGGGGAAGGGCTCTACCCAACAGCCTGAGAGCGTCACTGCTGTAGAGGCCCCGTAGTGAGGATAACACTGCATCTGCTGTGTGTGCGTGCGTGCGTTTCTGTGTGTGCTTCTGCGATGCATGTGCATGCTTGTGTGAGTCTGTGTGTGTGTGTGTGTGTGTGTGTGTGTTTGCTACTGTGGTGTATGCGTGTGCTTGTATGTGTGTGTGTGTGTGTGTGTGTGTGTGTGTGTGTGTGTGTGTGTATGTGTTTGTCTGTTTCTGTGTGTGACCGTGGAGCCCAAAGATATACCCATATAGAGATTACAGCAGCATCCAATCAGCTGACAGCTGAATGTGTGTCAGAGTGGCTTTATCTCCGGGGACACGAGCACACAGGCCAGTGGAGAGAGACAGAGAGAGAGGAGAGAGAGAGAGAGAGAGAGGAGTGAGGGAGCAAGAGAGAGAGAGACTGAGAGAGAGAGAAAGAGGGGGTGGGAGGAGAGAGAGAGAGAGAGAGAGAGAGAGAGCTGGAGGGAGCCAGCACATCACATACTGTAGTTGCGCTATACAGAAATAAGTGTGACTGTATTCACAGAGCTCCATTTGTGATGCGGTGACAGATTCGTGACTGCTCTTGTGTGAGTAGTTTGCGCTCAGCTGTGACTAAGGTGTGCAGAGAGGATAGGATAACATGTGCGAGCATGCAAACAGACAAAAACACACAGGTGCGTGCAGAAACACACGCATACTCTCTCTCTCTCACACACACACACACACACACACACACGTAGGCAAACACAGGTGTGTGCACACACACACACACACACACACGCATGGGTGCACGCACGTATATACTGCACACCTGTACCCGTGCACAGATACACACACGCATGTGCCACAATGCATGAACACACACATTTTCTGCTCAGTGCATGTCCATGCATTGATTCCAGAACATCACATTTGAAGCTGGCTTGGTCGGTTACCTGGATTGCCTGTATTACACAAAGCCTTCTGACACTGAGCGAATGTGAGCTCTGAGACGGGGAGAAGACTGGAGAGCATCTCAGTGTGACAGACAGACCTCAGGAAAGTCCTTAAATTCTCTGAAAGAGGGAGTGATGGGAACAGCAGGGGACAATTCTCGGTGAAAGCGGTGAAATCAGGACATTTTATCCACTGTCACCCGAACGTTGTCTGATCTGTGTGATCCTATGTGTCAGTCATTCTTCACAGCCAATGACTCACCAGCAATGTGGTCCAAAGTGGCCCCGCCTCACTGGCAATCTTTTTTGTCGTATTTAGCAAAAAAAGTGAGTGATCTAAATATTTTTTAAAAAACGTACAGTCTTGCGTATTGTTAGTTTTTTTTGCGGCGCGTACGCTGCGGTATGGGTTTAACCGTCGCGCGAGTCGGAGCAGCGGCGAGAGAAACACGTTAGGTATCCGCCGCGCTGCATCAGCTGGCGGGGGGGGGGGCAGGGGGGCGGGGGGGGGGGGGTCACGCAAGGACACTCAGCTGAAGAACACGCGGGAGACGTGCGCACGTCGGCTTAGCGCTCTGGGCCCACTGAATCCAGGGCTCTCTCTCTCCCTCTCTCTCTCTCTCCCTCTCTCTCTCCCTCTCTCCCTCTCTCTCTCTCTCTCTGTCTCTCTCTCCCACTCTCTCTCTCTCTCTCTCTCTCTCTGTCTCTCTCTGTCTCTCTCTCTCTGTCTCTCTCTGTCTCTCTCTCTCTCTCTCTCTCTCTCTCTCTCTGTCTCTCTCTGTCTCTCTCTCTCTCTCTCTCCCTCTCTCTCAGCAAGATTTCATTTTCCAGAGATGTTATTATCAAAAGCAGCGCTATCAGAAATGGTCAGTACCAAGAGAGGACAGGACAGGACTGAAGTCCAAAGATTCTGATATATATATAGAGGCCAGAAAATATATCATAGATATACATGTCATATTATATAATACATTATAAAGTGACTTCATACAGCAAGAATATTTTTAGTATGGCACAGCAGTGGATTTGGTTTGTAGGCAGATGGGTTTAGTTCTTGCCAGTTAAACTTTTAGGCTTCAGCGTTTTGACTTCGAATTTCCGACAGTCTGCTGCCGCAGCAGAGAATGCTGGGTAAATTACCTGTCTGGACATTTCTGAGAGGAAGTCTCTTTTGCTTAACTGGGCCGGGCCTGCCCGCAGATCCGGCTCAGCAGATTTAAGTGGGCGTGGCGAAGGGTCCGGCTCTCCAGCTGCAGTGCTCCCCACGCACCTCTCTGTTCCTCCCCGGGGGGGGGGGGGGGGCGGGCGGGGCGGGGCGGGACGGGACATCTCCTGGCGGATGACCACTCACTATGTCACGCTGTTTATAACCGAAAGCAAAGGTTACTGTGAACTTTGCGCAACTCAAAACATTGCAGTGAGTAAATAAAATTGTGGGGACATCATGATGAAATCTAAGAAGACGACCAAACGAAAGGCAAAAAAAAATAGAAGGGGTAGGTAATGCCCTGCTCCTGGACTTTTTTTTTTTCCACTGGGGGCTCATCGATCAGCTTGATTGATTTATTAACAAATAAATACAGAAAGACGGAAAATGGCGTACGGACACTTTGAGTACAGTTCCACTGAAACTCCTGCTGAGAATCCAGTCCATAAACCTGACTTTGATTTTCGACCAAAGCTGCCCAACCCTGTTCCTGGAGATCTAGCGTCCTGTAGGTTTTCATATCAACCCTAATTCGGCACACGGAATTAGAGCAGCACTGGTTTTTAAGATGATGATGATCATTTAGACACCGTTGCTGAAACCGGCATGTACCCACAGTACTGAACTGGATGTGTTTGTGGACTGTTTTAGCGTTGTCTGACGCACTTGACCTTTATAGCCGAGGCTGTTGTACTTCACTGGGTGGAGAGTGGACAGAATGCCAGACATGACTGGAGGCACTCGGTGTTCTGACCGTGAGAGGCTACATTTGTGCTGGTAGCGTAGGGGAGGGGCCTTCAAATAAGTACCGCCCCAAACCAGACCACCCCAAACAAGGACCACCCCAAACAGGACCTCCCCAAACCAGACCACCCCAAACAGGACCGCCTTCAAACAGGACCTCACCAAACCAGACCTCCCCAAACAGGACTGCTTTCAAACAGGACCTCACCAAACCAGACCTCCCCAAACAGGACTGCTTTCAAACAGGACCTCCCCAAACCAGACCTCCCCAAACAGGACCGCCTTCAAACAGGACTGCCCCAAAGAGGACTGCCCCAAAGAGGACTGCCCCAAACAGGGCCGCCTTCAAACAGGGCCGCTTCAAATTAGACGGCTCCAAACGGAACAGCCCCAAATCATAGTACACCACCCCCCCCCCCCCCTTAATTCTGGGGCCTGTGCAGACTCTGTGTATGCTAGCAGGAACATGGTCCGCAATAGAAATAGAAAGATATACTGCAACATTATGTTGTAAATCTGAAGACTTCTTAGAAAATCAGTGTTGTATGTTGAACCAATTTCTACAATTGCCAATATAATGCGAAGTGTCACAGTGTCCTGGTTAATGCATTTTTATTTCAACATTATTTCCAGTATGTTCCGTTTACGTGAGGGGGTGGCACACTCTCCTTTTCCTTCCTTACACATTCTTCCGGTATCAGTAACCTGGCTCGTGCCAAACCCCGAAATTACGTGTGTAGTTCTCTTGGCCTCGGCCTGTGCTGCCATGGCCAGTTTGGGGGGGGGGGGGGGGATGACAGACCAAAATAGTCCAGAGCCAGTGGAAAGAGGGGGGGGGGGAGAGAATGGGGGGTACATGGCCACAAAGTCATCCAAAGGTTAACAATCCACCCCGAAATTTTAGACCATATTCAAAGTTGAGCAATGCAAACGAGCAGAAAACATTGCAGGCGAACACGAAGACGACGTGAACAAGAACGGAGGCCTCGAGTCTGACTGTAGAGCTTCACTGAGCTTTATTTACATGCTCACCATTTCTTATACAAACTAGATTACAATTCATAGTGGAATACACAGGAAAAGTACACACTAACATCAAGTAGAGAAGCAATTACTACGAGAGATTAAAAGGGGTGGGAGTGGTGGTGGTGGGGGTGGGGGGGCAGTGAGAAAGGGTTTCAGATTAAGGTTTGACAGACCGTTCCTTTATTAAGGTAGTAGCATATTTTTCTGATTTCCATGTGGGTGCATAAGATCGGATTTTGCAAAAGGAAAGCACCATCGGGCAACGACTCTCAACCCTAAGTTTACAGTAACCAGCAGTCAGGCTGTTGAGCACCAGATCGAGGGGGTGGTCTAAACCCAGGGTTTGTGTTTGCTCATGCCCTCCGTTTTGAGCAGCAAACATATGACCATGGGGGGGGGGGGGGGATCTGAATCAATCCAGCACCTTGATTGACATAAAAATGGCCCAGTGGAAGGCTTCTAATTAGACTATCTCCGCCTCCTTTCAGCAGTTATAAGCAATGGAAATTAAACTGCAAGTATTCTCTCTCTCTGGGTTAGAATGTCTGGCTTGATGAGTTGCAGAACTGCACACGCATACACAAACACACGCGCACACACACAAACACACACACACACACACACACACACTTCCACGTGGCTTGACCACTTGCCAATATCCCGTTTTCATCCCTTAGATCTTTGTTTATTGAGCTCCAATAAGAATTTTAAGATGTTTGTTGTTATTTGTTATTTTCCTTTGATTGATTATGCAATGGCGTGTCTACGATTGAGCAACAAGGGCTTCTGGGCACATTAGCAGAGAATCCGTGGAGCTTCAGACACGGGCGCAAAATAAACTTTCATTTAGCCTTTTAAAAAAGAAAGAAAAAAAAGAAATAAAAATTCTCTGACGATTACGTGACGCAAGTTGGATTGCGCGGCGTCTCCCGAATCCCCTTTGTGTGAACTGTACCACATTGTTTCGGGCGGGGGCTACGTTTCCACGAACGCTTTGTGCTACCAGAAAAAAAAAAACAGAGAGAGAGAGAGAGAGGAAAAGAAAGAAGAAAGAAAAAAAAAAAGAGGAAAAGTGCTGTGTGGCGCTCTGCCCGGCGAATGCACTCTCGTTGTGCGGTTTTAACAGGCAGTGATCCAGGTCTGCTGCTCTCTCACTGGTGGGATTTGGGGGCGCTGTCCTGGCAGGAAGGGAGGGGGGGGGGGGGGGGGCGTTGTATTTCACTCCAGGCCTGTGCCAAAATCTAATCTCCTCTCTCTCTCCTCCCCTGCCTTGAAGCTTTCCAGAAAACTTTCATTTAGGACAATAAATAACGGCTCCCCCCCCCCCCCCAAATAGTTTCCCCCTCAGCGTCATTTCAACAGTAATTTAAGGAGGCACACAATGTCAAAGCATTTCTGGCCATCCCTAGTTTTCCCAGTGTCTGTGAAATAGGAATCTGTGTATAATACTACCTTAATAAGAGACGAGGACCAAAAAAAAAAAAAAAAGTCTTCACCACTGTGTAATGCCTTAAAACAGTTGATATGCTATTATTCTACCCACACATTTTCACAAGGAGAAACACATTCAGTCGGTGAATGGCATTGTGGGTCTGAGGTGGTCGGGGCGGAGGGGGGCGGGAGGAGGGGAGGGCGGGGCGGACTTGCGCTTAGAGCAGAACAGGTGGTCAAGGTTGCGACAGCTTTCGAAGGAAGATCTGACACGCTTGCATATGCTGCTCCAAAAGCTGCTGATTCACCTGGGGTGCAGTGGGGGGGGGTGGACACAGTGTGTGTGAGTGTGTGTGTGTGTGTGTGTGTGCGTGTGTGAGTGTACGTGTGTGTGTGTGTGTGTGTGTGTGTGTGTGTGTGTGTGTGACTAGCAGATTTGGATTTCGTGATTTGTGCATGCGTGCATGTGTGTGCGTGTGCGTGCGTGCGTGTGGCCAGAATGGAGAGGGATCATGCACTGAGCTTCAAGGTTGCACTGCTAGATGCATTCACCTACCAGCCATGCATAATAAGTCTTCCCCTGCTTCATGTTAAAGTACACAACACAATGCATCACACTATCTTACAAAAAACGGGAAACCTCCACTGTCTTCGCCCCCAAAGGGAGGGAAACGCGAGAGAGAGAGAAAGACTGTTCACAGCCGTCCTTACGGCTAAAGAGGCCGGGCAGCCTATTTCCATCAGCCTTCTGTCTCTCATTAACTCAGCCTTGCCACTGTCTAATGTTACAGTGCTGTCATCACCTGTCCATCAGTGATGGGTAAGCACTACATGAATCAACAAGGATGGATGGATCTATATATATATATCTATATATATATGTGTATATATATATATATATATATATATATATATATATGTGTGTGTGTATATATATATATATATATATATATATATATATATATATATATATATATAAATCAAGCGATGCAATGGCATGTACGCATAAACATATGTATACATAGAGAAACATGTAGGTGCTACACGGAACGATCGATAATGTATCTGAACTCGGGAGAGAAACAAGAAGAGAAGTTTTGGTTGGAGTCTGAAGCTTTAGCGCTTCCGCGCGTGTACCAGCGTTCCGGAACGTTAACGGCAGGCTGGAAGAAAAGAAAGAAAGGAAAAAAAAAAGCCTGTGTTGAAAGCAGAAAAGATTTACAAAAAAAAAAAAAAAGCCGATTTATGTTTCTCTTCTTCTAGGAGAAGACCGCAGCTTAGATAATAACACCAGTGTCTTACAGGAAAATAAAAAAGCAAAAAGCCGGATTTGTGAAATAAAATCCATCTCTGGTTGTTAGGCAGGCCTTCTCGCACCCTGAGCAGTGGTTCGGTTGCATATATGAAATTCCCTCATTTCCACCAAACTGCAACAGCCTGAGCTAAACTAATTTCCCTGTTTGTGTTTTTTTTTTTTAATTTTTTTTGACGTTTTTGTTTCTTTTCTTTTTTTTCTTTTTTTTTTTGGCTGCCAGCATCTCTCTCACGTGTTCAAGTAATTTGGCAATATACAAGATAGCTTATTTGTTTTCTCCATAAAATGGCTTTCAGGTGCCTAGTCACCCGGAATGCTGCCATATCTCTTTCACTATTAATTTTATTATTATTATTTTTAAAATCACAAGCACTTTATCTGTTAACTGGAAAACGCAAAGCCTGCAAGGACAGACTGAACACTGTTTATTTAGCACCCATTATGGCTTAGAAGTATACACAAATGCTAAAACATATTTTGGCTACATATACTTTTAGTCCTCATAAACCTTGCAAATGGGACTTTCCCCATTTCTTAGCACTTCATATTTACCACATAGAACCTTGACAGATGTTTATTAAATTCTTTTTTGTTTTGTTTTACAGTTACGTATACACACAGTTACAATCTCTCCTATAATTGTAGATTGGGTTATGTTTCTCTTTTTTTGGGGGGGGGGGGGAGGGGGGAATAATATGATTTAAAATAGGATAGGGGGTTAAAGCAATAAAAAAGTTTAGTAAGGCTACGAAAAAGAACTAACAAACAAACAAACTGGAGTACACCGAATTACATACAATTTATACCCCTTTTCTAGGGTTCCTGGGTTCCAGTCTAGAAATGAGGCGATTCCTCATTAAATTTCCCAGACTGAGGCCACTCTGCTTTCAAAAAACAAAACTGTGGCAGCAGGATATTGTGGGGGGCGCGAGAAAATAAGGTCAGAGGTCAAATGTGAAACAGTGACAACATTAAAACATTAAAAGCGTGGAGGAAAAAAGAGGAAGATATTCAAATGATGAAAACATCCCAGAAAACCACTGTATGAGAGAACACCACATCACGTCTTTACAGAAACTACTGTACTGTAAAAGGCTACACTATACTCACAAGCTTTTTTTTTCCTCTTTTCATTTTTTAAAGAACACTATTACTAAAGAACTTTCTGATACCTATGCGTGGTTTATTACATGTTATTTCTGAAAACAAGATTGCATAATTTTCAAACGAGTTCATTCTTGTCGTTTTCTTTTTTTTTTTGTGTGTCATGTTTGTTTCGCTGCTGTCTGTCAGTAGGGAACTCCGGGAAAGCTGAAGCGGATGTTCTTGGATCTGTGCCCGTCAGTTTTGCGGTGACGCTGTGTGTGTGCGGTTCTCGGGGAGGATCTCCTGCTGTAAACGGGGCCTTCGGTCCGCACGTCATGCTGCGTTCGCTGGTTTGGCAAAGGACGTTGTGGTGGGTCTTGCATCACAGCTGGGATCTGTCAAAGCGAGAAGAAAGACAAAACACATCTATTTAGAGACGTTTAAAATGTTTTGTTTTTTTGTTTTCTTTTAAATGTCCAGATCCAGCAGAACCAGAGTCCGGAGTCGGCTCGTTACGAAAGACTTGGGCGTTCCTAAAAAGTCTGTGTTCCTTCCTGGCCGGACCCCTTGCTTCCAGAGCCTGATAAAACAATTTTTTATGAACAATAGAGGGGCCATTTTCAACATAAAGTACAGGCAGTCTGCCACCTTGCTTAACCTTATTTAACCTTATTAAGCAGTAAGATCACAAACATGCGATTAGAATGTCCTTAACTCAGAACATTCTAATGCTGATGTGACAATCGCCGGCGGCAACCGAAAGCAACGCAGTTCTAGAACACTGAGCTAAGAAAGAAACATTCCAAAAAAACCCTACTCTTCAAAGGGTTAATTGCCTTTGATGCAGGCAAGGCTTGCAGGAATATGGCAAAACCGGAAAGCAGGAGCCCGACGTTCACGCAGGGGTCTAACTAATCCGCGGGCGTTACGACCGGGCGCGCTCACGCCAGTGGAGGCGTGACCTAGTGCCCTTCCAGCGCGCTTATTCACACGTCCGATGCGGTCACGTTAACCCAACTGGACAGGTGTGGTGTAGGGTCAGGATTTATCAAGGATGTTCTGCAGTCGCTGACCATTCCCCCCCCCCCCCCCCCCCACCCCCACCACCAAAAAAAAAAACGAAGGTCACCTTCCCGTTTCCCTCAGCTTGTCTAAAGGTAGACGCGCACAAAGGGGCCTTCCTCTCGTTTTGGAAACCACGGCGGGGCACGCCAGTCCTCAAACCGTTTCCGTGAAGGTTAACGAGGGTGATCGCTAAGGCACTGGCTCGCGCGCTGTCAGACCCGCCCCAAAGACGCAGCCGCGTACGTTCAGGTGTACTGGCATGTAAATGGCGTGTAAGAGAGGACACGGATCATGGTAACGGCATGCAAATGTCAACTAAGCCCCATCCGACCCACGGGAGACGCCGCAGCCACAGGCTACATCTGGGTTTGGTTGCCCGAGAGACCGGCTGCGCTGCATGGATCAGCCAATCAGGTTCAGCAAAAAAAAAAAAAGGGGGTGAGGAATGGCAGTTTTTTTTTTTTTTTTTTTTCCCTAACCTTAAAAACGATATACTTCACCAGCCATTATCAAATAACACCTGATTAGATGTCCGGGACTCGATCAACGTTGGTCCTTAACTTTAACGAATGAAGTCATCAGGGTGTGGAATGTTAATTTTGGGGATTGCTGAACTCGTCCGATTGTTTGTTTAAAAAAAATAATTTTTTTAAATAGCGGTTTATTTAGCTTAACGACAAGTGCCTGTTCACTTTCTGTCTTCCTTCGTCTTCTGAGACACCAGTACACAAATAATAACAGTAAAGTCAATAATATTAATAGTAATAGTAGTAATAACAATAATAAAGTCAGCACTGTGAGTGCGTTCCTCCTTCAGCTTGTTGACCTTTGACCCCAGGAAGTAGACACGTTTGCTTTGTGGGAGGGGTGAGCCTCCGGGCAGAACCCCTTCGGCCCCCCGTGCCCCTCCATCACCGCCAGCCCCCCTCAATCACCCATCGCTGGTGCTGGCCACTGTTGACAAACCTCTGCCAGCTTCATCAAAACTTCCTGAGGCCTACTTCGCACCGGTACCAAATGAACACTGTACGTGTGGTTTTTTTTTTTTTTTTCTTTCTTCCTCCCTCCATCTGAATCGAGAGAGGAGGAAAATATGACAGAGCCATGCTGAACCCTTCGCCAGCACTTAGCAGTTCTGCAGTAGGTTGTGCACTGGTACATTACCTCATATTACAAGTACATAAGAGGCTGAGAAAACATAGTTCATAAGTACATATAAAACATTTTATGCCGATATAGAGATCATATATTCATATGTTGGTAAGAAGTATGATTACTATATGCGATTTATATACTGTATGGCTATTTATTCCATTCATATTTTTCCTTGATGAAATTTATCTTTTTTTGTCATTTGTCTTCTCATTTGTCATACATCTGCGTGAATCTGACCTGTTTATATAGGCATCTGTGACTCATGAACATAAAGGCATGCGAAACTTTCCATCCTTTTCATCATTTAAATTTGAAGTATTTTGCAGATGCTCTTATAGGCAGCGAGTTACAGAGTTTGCATGTTTTATTTTTGCATACCATCCAATTATAGGGCTGGATATTTTACTGAAGAAATTCGGGTTGAGTTCCTCGCTCAAGGGTACAACGGCAGTGCCCCACCTGGGATTTGAATCCAAGAATTCCAAATTGTTTACCAACTGCCTGTCTGAAATTCCACCAATCAGAGGTCCTTCCAACTCTCGAGATTAAAGTAAATGGCTCGGCCTGAGCACTGTGTTGTACACCAGGAATAATAAACTACAGATAGGATGTTGGCTTGATTTTCACATAGAAACCAGATGGGAGCTCTCCTCCAACCGCATGGAGAACATTGTTAAAAACAAATGGAGCAAAGCCATCTGTAATTGGTGGAAACATTACAGCTGTGCTCCTCCCTTCATCACTGAAAGTCTCCCAGAAGTGCAACCGGAAAGTATGAACCAGCCACCACAGGCGTTATTGTTTCTTCTTTTTATGGAAGCACTCTGTGATTGGTGGAGCTCCTGTGCTTCCTTGGCATTGTCCTCCCCCAAACTTGTTGTTGTGCGCTTAGCGAGTTCACCCAGCTGCTAGCTCTTGACCTGGGCCGCCACCCCTGGCATTTCCAAAAGCCCGGTCCAAACACCCGACCCCCAAGGCAACGCTGTAGAGGTCAGCATACACCTGCAGGCCTTCGGGACGGGGAACCTGCGTCTTTGCCTGAGGCAAAATGGCATTCCCTAGACCCTGCTAAAAGCTAATTTATACATGACACAGAGGACCTACACACACACACACACACACACACACACACAGTCTATTGGTTCACGACTTGCTAGCACACCTCACAGAATGTATGATAATGCTATTTTTTTGTAGAAGTTCGCTATACACACACACACACACCCGTAGTACAAGTGTACCTACAACAAACTTACATTAAGTGAGGTGCTAGCTAGCAAGTCTGAAACCAGCACAATAGCTGTCGAGTAATAGCTATGAAGTATTCTTCAAATAAGGCTGATCTTTAAGACCTGGGACACTACAAGCTTATGTCCTTGAATCATATGCAAATGCGTTTCCGTTTTCACAAATCTGCGGTAAAGGCGTTCGAGCTCACCTGCTTTGCCCCTCCCTCTCTGCGCCCCACCCCCTCCCCCAGCTCTCAGCCGGGCACCCAGCTCTGGGAGGTCTGCTTGGGGTTGGCGAAGCTGCCCACGTTGAGGTTGACCACGTTCTGCGCGGAGATGAGGGTGTCGAAGTTGAAGTCCAGGCCGTCGGCGTCCATCAGCTCGTTGCGGATGATGGAGTCCATGTCACACTCCAGGCTCCCGTTGAACATGTCCAGGTCCAGGTCGCTGGGGAACTTGTCCTGGCCCCCGTTGAGGCTGGAGTACAGCGACGAGTCCGAGGAGCCCACCTGCATGGCCGAGTTTCCGCCGGAGGACTGCAGCTGGCTCTTGACGGAGACCAGGTTGTTGGAGTCGTTGGCCAGTCCCAGAGCCCCGTTGATGGAGGCGGACAGGCCCGTCCTCCCGCCGGTCAGAAGGGAGTTCTGGGCCTGGTGCAGGAGGAGGCTCCCGTGGCCCGGGCTGCCCTGGTTGGACTGGGCGGCGGTGAAGGACATCATGGGGTCGTTGCGGAGGATGAGGTTCCGGCGAGAGTTCTGGGAGGAGACGGAGGCGCTGGCCTGGGACATGAGCGGGTCCGACTGCGTCATCATGACGTCGGCGTGGCTGGGCGCCTCCGAGTTGAGCAGGTCCTGCAGGGTCTGGTTGCCGAAGTGGGAGATGCAGGAGAAGGTGGCCGCCTTGTTCTCCTGGATGGTCTGCATGGGCGACTGGCGCATGCCCGTCAGCGAGGGCGGGCCAAAAATGGAGTTGCTGTAGCTGCCTGAGGGGGAGCCCAGCCCCCCGCCCTTGGATCCGAAAGTGAAGCTGGAGCTCCGCTGCATGGGGCCCCCCGCCCCCGGGGCCCCGGGCGCGACCCCCGCCCCGTTCCCTCCCCCGGGGGAGGGCTGCTGGGACGTGGTCAGGTTGATGTTGTTGAGGAGGTCGTCCATGAGGTTCTCGGAGAGCCCGTCGTTGAGGTTCATGGTGCCGGCCAGGTCGGCCAGGCGGGGCAGCTCGGCGGGACAGGGCTTGCCCCCCGCGGGGGACAGGCTGTTGGGGCTGGAGTAGAGCATGGGGGAGAGGGGCGGCTCGTCGTCGGGCACCTCGTCCAGCTCGGGGTTGGCCAGGATGGGCGAGAGGCGGCCGCTGATGGTGCTGGCGTTGGAGTTGGTGCGCGAGCGGAAGTCGGTCCAGGCGTCCAGCTCGTCGCTGCTCCGGGACGTGGGGCTGCCGGGCCACTTGGACAGGCCCGACGGGCTCTCGGCGCCGCCCTCCTGGGCGGCCTGCAGGGCGGCCTTCTTCTTGGCCGCCCGGCCGCGGCTCTTGGCGTACTTGTTGCTGTTGTCCATGGAGACGGCCCGTCGCCGCGGCGCTTTCCCGCCTTTCCCGCCATCGGGGTTGATCATCCACCAGGAGCTCTTCCCCGTCCCCTCGTTCTGGACCCGGATGAACCGGCTGTGGAGCGAGAGGTTGTGCCGGATGGAGTTCTGCACAAAGACAACAAAAAAAAAAAATGGAAAGAGATGGAGGTGTTACATCCCGCGTATCCATTTCGACCAATCAGAGGAGAATTTACAGAAGATGCTACATTGCATTAGTCGTATTTTTTTAGCCATCAATACTTGTGAAATCAGTTTTTGATTTTGCATAGCCTTTCCCCTCTCCTACCCTTTACAAATGCCTAGGCTACACTTTTGTGAAATCTTATGCTTTCATGTTTTTTTTTTTTTACCCACTTTGAGCCAAGACAGCCGATATGGGGGGAGGGGACGGGCACTTCAGATACAGTCTAATGACCCCTTGTTGCCAAGGTTACCCAGCAAAGTAATTGCAGTCCTCCAAGTTCATATAATAACTAATGTCATAATTGAGCATATTAATGATGGGGAAACAAAAGGGCACACCCTGTACCACGTTACATAATTTTTGCAAAGCTGACAATGGGGAATCCTTTTCTTTTTTTTGAGACGAGGTGGAGTTCAGTGTCACCAGATAAATATCACCCATTGTTTATGCAAGTACCGGTGAAGAACTATTAATGTTATGAACAAAACCTCAGGAAACCGCATCATAAAAAAAGGTCTTTAAAATTCAACACACCCTTGTTCTGTTACAAGGTTCAAAACATTACTGGAATCCTTACTTCCTTATACGATCATCTGATGCAATGCTTTACCAATAGCAATGCACGGATATCTAATGGCAAATGGCAGATGCTTAAGCAGGTCCAGATACCGTAAACTCACAACACAACAAAGTACATTTAATTCACCATCTGGAATGCAGAACTTACTGCTAAATCTAGTCAGGGTGTATTGCCTGTCAACAAAAAGCATTTAAAAAATGCTCATTTGATGCGAATGTGCTGATTTGATCAGGGGAGTCCTCTTCTCAACCAAGAACTTATGCGTGTACTCAGTTCTCTAAACATTCATTGTTGATAACTGTACTGAGAGATCAAAAAGTGTGTTCAGGTTTTTTTAAAAGATAATAACAAATAGCACGCTTTTGCCTGGAAGCCCTTAAATTGCCGTCAGAGTGTTGCGGATAAACGGAACTTACGCCCCCTTGCGAGTGTGCAAATGTTTTTAAAAAAAACTAAAGCAAAAATTTCTTCGACGGCGCAGCGGATTTGGACGAGAGCGAGGAGTGCGCGCAGAGCCGCCGATCCGATTGTTTTGCGAGCGCCGTGTCGCGTGACCTGTGCGCGCGCGAACGGTTTGGCCGCAAACGGCAAAGCCGCTGGCAGACGTTACCGCCGACGCGTCCAAGGCCCGATTCAGACCACTGCCCCGGGAACCGCGGGCAAGCGTCGCATGAAGGCAGAGTACAGTTCGCTCGCTGCTGAGGTCATTCTTGAATGTTGATGAGGAGGGAGGGAGGGAGGGAGGGAGGGAGCGGGGAGGGCTGCCCCCCCCCCCCCTTAATTAAATTCATCCCTTGTGAGTCTGCTGTACAATGCGGGCATAGCAGAACAAGAAGTGAGGAACTGTAGCTGACACGCATTTGCCTAAGATTTATATTTCTTTTTTAAAATCTTTTTAAACGGAATAGCTTTTTTTCTATTAGCAAATGAAAACATGTGGGTGGGTGGGTGGGAGGGGCCTGTGATCTAGCGACCCAAAGAAGCAGCCTGCCGATTCGGATTAAAGGCCAAAGCCATAAACACACACATAAAACCCATACTGGTCCAACGCCAGGGCAGCAGGAAGTTAAGTTTCTGATACTCATACGGACCCTGACGTTGTAAACGCCCCCCCTCCCCCCCCAGGACGGTTGTTTCAAGTGTGAACTGGTGCTGTAGCCTTGGTGATCCCCACCCCCCAAGTGCCCCCCCCCCCTTTTTTTTTTCCTTTGCCTGAAGTTGCTTGGAGGCACCTGGCTAACTCAGAACTTGCTCTGTATTGGGGTTGTATTTGCAGGAAAACTCTTTAAATACGCGATAAGGCCTTAAATGCCATTTTACAAAAAGAACGCACATTAAATCCCTGTGGGGCGTTCTTCTCACCCATCACATCTCCACACCAAAAAACAAAAAAACAAAAAAAAGAAAAAGGGAAGAAAAATTCTTTTTTTCCTGGAACGACCACATTCTCGCAGATTTATCACCTGACGTTTTTTTTTGCCACGCAGACTGATCCCCCCCCCCCCCCCCCCCCCCCCCCCCCCCCCCGATTGCAAAACCGCCGTGCCGAGGCAGCCGTGGCTTACCGCTCCTCCCGCGCGCCTTTCTGTACATTCTGTACGGAGCTGGGGGGGGGGGGGGCGTGCTGGCGTGCGAGCTCCCGTCTTTTCACCACACGTCCAGGAGCATGAGTCACGCCACACAAAGCCGACTCCGAGCGCCAGCGCTGACTAGAATTTAATGGCTTTTATTTTTCCAAAGGGAACAGAGTGTAACCGAAAAAACGAAACAAAAACAAAAGGGCAAATATTACTGTGAAAGAACAGCACCTCTCATTTCTTTCTTGTTGGTTGTAATGCGTACACAATGTCTATTCTGACATCTGTAGTGAAGGAGGTTGACCAGGGGGTTCTAAATATTGCGGTTGTGTGGTTGCGAGCTAAACTTTTTTTTAGTTAAGTTTAGTTTCTTTTTTAAATTTTGTGCGAGTATTAAAAATATTGTCAGTCTGCCTCAGACCACAATAGCAAACATTTGCATATGATGTATGACTATGCCAGAGTGCTTTGGGGGTTATGTTCAAATGTTACTGTTTAACTGCAGGATGTAACTGCAGACTTGATGAGAGCTGCACTGGGATGATGTTACAACTCCACCCACCCCTTGATGCAGGTGATTCCGTGCAGAGATCTGGCTCTGGTCAGTGCACGTAACCGTGACATGGGGTTGTTTTCCCACAAACGTTCGGGGACCCCCCCCTGAGGTGCAGGTACAGGTAACAGGTATGCCCCTCCGCACAGAACAGTGCTCCCATTTCATTCCCCGTATTTCTGCATTAAAAAAAGACCCCGATTCATTTCACACAGGTCAAAAGATTTCAGTGTAAAATCGACTCCGGCGGAGTCGTTTTTTATTCCCGGCGATCGTTCTCGGGCGCTCCGTCAGTCGTAAAAGAACACAAAGAATTTCACTGTGCGCACACCGCAGCACAAAAGCGCTTCTTTTGATTTACTGCGCCGTTCAACCGCTGACATTTCAAGATGTTTTTGTTTTTTTTAAATTTTATTTATTTATTTATTTTTAACCACAACCACCTCGCTCTTCATTCTGTTCCGTTCCGTCGCCACCTAATGCTCCCTTGTTTTCAAACAAAAGGAACAGGCCCCGACAGAAACGAGACACCGCTTTGGAAATAAATCAGTTTTCGGAGGAGGAGGAGGAGGAGGAGGAGGAGGAGGAGGCGGCGGCGGCGGCGGCGGCGGAGGCGCGCTCCGGTCGCTAACTCGGACGCCACCCCTCAGGGACTCTCCGCGAGCGAGTCTCGTGACCTTGCTAGAGAGAGAGAGCGCGCGCGCACACGTGTGCGTACGTTCCGAGCTCATAATGAAGAGAGATGTCAAGGAAACCGCTGTTTACACAAGCTGGCATCTCTCGAGGAATGACGTCGGGTGTTTTACGACGATTTTCTTGACAAACACCGCTCGACAAAAACGCGCCCGAGTGTTCCCAGATGCCGCTGCTGTTTCTCAAAAACAAAGAGACGCTTAAAGACCTTACGCCCAATTAGTTTAAATACAGAGCAAATGTCGCAAGTGCAGGGTCAGACTAATGCATTTATTTAAAAAAAACTAGCTTTGATGTTGAAAATACAACAGGAACAGAGGAGGAGGAGTCACTGTGTGGACTGGGGTCGTGCTCTTCAAGCGTCCCTCCAATGCCGTGACGAACGCCGCACCTGCCCGCCAGCGTGTGTGTGAGAAAATGTCTGTGCGTACGCGAAAAAGCCCCAGCAATGCGAACGCAGCACAGGGGAGTATATTTACTGCGTTGGCTCCTCTCGTGCATATTCTCATGCCCATTAAGAAAAAGAAAAAAAAAAAAACACCCAATTGAGCCAGGAGCTCTGATTCATAAACTGTGCATTTCTCTGCAGAGAGCAAACTAGGCCTTGCAAGCTTTTCAAAGTTAGCGCCCGCCCCCCCCCCCTTCTCCCTCCCAGGGATGACAAAATTGTTATTTCTCTTCACCTGGCCTGTAGCGACAGATCCTTGAGCGCGCTTGCCTGTTTTTTTTTAACTTTGCGTGCTATCCACCTTGCTTGTGTATCAGACACCAAAAGGCCTTTTTAAAACCTCAGTTTCTCTCTCTCTCTCTCTCTCTCTCTCTCTCTCTCTCTCTCGCTCACAACATTAACAGAGACACCAGCTGCAAGGGGCTACACAAGAACACAGAGCTCTTTTTGTCTGACAGCAACATGTGGTAACAATTAATCACTGTCAGCTACACAAGTAGGAATCCACTGACTTTCTTTTCCTTTCCTTTTTTTTTAGGGGGGAGGGTGCAGGGGGGCAGGGGGCAGAGGGGCAGAGGGGCAGAGGGAATTGTGTAACTGGACGCTGCAGTCCTTGGCCTGGCTCTAGAGTTTGGCAGGACAGACAGCAGCTGTCTCTATCAGCCAACATCCTAGTCCAAAAAAAAAAAAAACTTTCAGAGAATCAGTTCTCCCTTTCAGTGAGCTAACTCCACCCACCAGGACCCTGAGGACCAATCAAGCGAAAACAACGTCCTCAGGCACTGTCCAAGGGAGCTTCCCATTAAAGAG
The DNA here is from genome assembly GCA_039654925.1 of Anguilla pacifica. Classification (NCBI taxonomy): domain Eukaryota; kingdom Metazoa; phylum Chordata; class Actinopteri; order Anguilliformes; family Anguillidae; genus Anguilla; species Anguilla pacifica. The sequence goes on along the minus strand of CM077289.1, from coordinate 59,448,171 downwards.
GACCACAGGACCAAACAAACCAGGGACCACTGCAATGCTGTCATGGCCTTCCATACAGCTGGCTCAGGATTGTAGAAATAAGGCCCCTGTCAAGTTCACATTCACACCTGTCAAGATCTTCCTTCTGATTCTACTTCTTTCTTCTTTTGTAGTCATGGATCAAGGCTCCTGTATTCCTTGGCTGAATGTGTGCATTGTTACTTGGCCACTGTAGTGTATTTCCGTCGATGGACAGGTTCAGCAAGAGGTCAGAGTTCAACTCTCTGCGTTTAAAATTTTTTTTTTAAGTGGGTGTGGCCTGGCTCAAAGCCCCACCCCCCAAGGTTGTGACCGAGCCCCTTTTCTCCACCCGCCACCCCCCCCCCCCCCCCCGAGCCGCTCCCACCCTGCCCTCTACCCCTCCAGCGCAAAGCAGCCTGGGGGGGTTTCCTGCGCCCGTCGCACAGCGAGGCCCGAAATCGGCCCGCCGGTTATGGGGTTATGCAACTGTAAACACGGAGACCTCCCTCTCGCTCCGGGAATGGGCGGGGCCAAGCGGGACGGGACGGGGTGGGGAGCAGACACCCATTTAGAGAGCCGACTGAAGGGCGGGTCAAAACAAGCTTAAGGTCATCCGTCTTCCTCTCGCGCTCTCTCTCAGACCGGTCGAGAAGGGGTGTCATTTTCACCCCTCCGCGCAGCTGCGCCGGCTGAATTTTCTCACTCCGCAGTCAAAAATGGCCTCCAGTACGTCTGCATGCAGAACCCCTTCATGTTATATAAATCTGGAGAAGGGTGAAGCCAACGCACCTCAAAACTCATTCTTATGCTCCCCCCCCTTCCCATTTTTCAACCAGAGAATTTTTCATGTTTTCATTTATTTCCCTAAAAAGCACTGGGGGGAGGGGGAGGGGGGGGGGGGGGTGTCTCGCCTCTATCTGACCCTAACCCTGTGCCACAACAAAAATCAATATGGCTGTTTTATCTACAGAGTTCTCCCCTCCTGCTTCCAGTAGAAACACACGTTTCTGCAGCACACAGAACACAAACCTTTTTATTACATAATATCAGCCCTCCGTAACCTGTGTGAAATGTCAATACTTACTGCTTGCGGGGAAGCACGTCTCCAGATTTAAAAAAAAAAAAAGATGTTCTGTGAGCTTGAAACTAAATGCCTACATATAAATCCTATACTCGGTAAATAAAACACAATACAGGTCAGGAGTTCACCGAACAGATGCTACTAGAGACTCTGTTCTCAGGTACGGGATCCTGGCTTCTGCTGTGTCTCGGTCTTTCTTACTTAATTGGTTCAATTATTTCCTGTATTTAGTTTTTTTTTTTTTTTTGTACATTTCTAATGCTTAACAGCTGCAAAATATTTTTGGGACTTCTGCAGCAGCAAATGTATGTGCTAATTAAGAGACTAAACTACTGTAATTATAAGTGGGAAAAAAACAGGGAATTGTTTGAACAAATTTAACGTGCCAATTTGCGCACACGGACGAACACACGAATGCACGCACGCGCGCACACAGACACACAAAAGGACGTTTTTGACACCCAGATTCTGAATTTGAGTACATATTGAAAGCTGAGAGGCAAGGCCGGATTGTTAAGTGACGAGTGATGTCACGTCGCCGGACACGCCCCCTCACCACCCGCCTCCCACCAATCAAAACCAGCCCCAGTCCGCTTTCCGCGCAGGGTCACGAAGTGTCCGTCCACAAGATCCACTGATTCACACTTCACTTTTAATTGACTCCAAAAAAAAAAAAAACTACAAAAAAGTGCTTGCTGGGTCCAGTACAGCAGCCGCACTCCCCACCTCTCGCCATTGAGATACAGCTCTGTATCACCACCCACCTACCAGAGCCACTCGTTCTGCAGTCAAACGCAAATGGAAAAATACAGGTCCCTGAGCGGCAGAGGCAGCCCTGCGGGAGCAGACGCAACGGAGATTCCTCTCGCTGCTTTGAGACAACAGGCTTATTTACCATAAAGGTGCTCCGCTTGGCCAGCACAAGAAGGCAAACTTGAGCTTAAGCAGTTACATCTTGACCTGTGTCTCAAAAGCTTTAAAGACCGTGAGCGTGTAGCACCAACGGCCTTCTTTTCCTTTATTTTAAAAATAAAGAGAGAATTTATGACCACAGTAAAAGGGAAAGAACTTTCTGGAACTTCAAGGAATCGTTTTGTGTGTGTGTTCAATTCCAACGCCTTGAACAGGCCAATGGGGGGAGAAAGGAAAAAAAAGTGGTGAAGTTTAATCGGACCGGTTTTTTACGTCCAGAAAGGGGTTAAATATTTACCTCACCAGGCAGATGTAGGGCGACCTGTTGCCATACGTGACGTACGTGCGCGTACATACAGTACAGACACGGGCCCGTATATAATAATAATAAAAAAAACTTTTGGACGCAGCGGCAGGCCCTGTGCGCTGCGAGCTGCTACTGTCGACGCGTAGCGCGGGGTTTATAAATAAACCACGGCGGGGCAGCGATACGTTGGGGGGGGGGGGGGTCGGGGGGCGAAGTTATTTTTACGGTGACCCTACTCTCTCTCCTCATTCCCAGCTGTCGTGGAGGGCTGGAGGAGAACATTCCATTCCCTGGAACCCAAATGATGTGCCTCCCCGGGCCGAGCGCTGGCCGCCCCTCTCCACCGCCGTCCCGTGCAGGACTCGGGGCGGGGCCCCGGGGAAAGGGGGGGAGGGGAATCGGGTTCTGTCGGCCGTGGCCTTCTCAAGTCACACCCTGCCCCCCCCACCCCCCTCTACACACACATACTAGCTGTCCCACCCATCGGAATGCTACTCTGTTGCATTCCACGGTCACCCTTGTTGACAAACACACACGCAGGCACACACACACACACACATAAACAAATATAAACAGATCACCACACACACTAACATACACACACACGCAGACCGGCAGACACACACACACACACACACACACACACACACAGAGGCCTGAAGATCCACTCTAACGGCCCCAGACACAGCCACTGACAGCTGAAAACCACTGCCTGAAAGCCTGCCTTGTTCATGCTAACGCTCCCAGATGAAGTATGCACACAGCAGTTATCCCACCCTGTCCTCGCCATCAAGGAGGAAAAGCCTTTCATCGCTATATACCCTTCAGCTCTCGCACTTTCGCTCCCCAAACTTCCGGGAGCAAAATCTAATACCCACATGCGCATTTCATTCACACATTTTGTGACACCTGTTTTCTTTTCTTTTTTTCTTCTTTTTTTTTGGCATAGGGCAGTTTGACGCCCAGCGGAGAGCACAGGAAAGCCACGCGGAGCGGCCGGACACACGATGAAAAGAACACGCTGTACGGGACAGCGTTGTATCATACGGTTCCTGTACGGAATGTCTGAGCTTCGCGCAGCACCAACACACATGCAGACGCCGGACACGGCCCCGCCCCTTTGCGTCCTCGGACTCCCGTCACTAAAGGGGGTAAACTCAAGTACCCACCACACGCATTCAGTAAAAAAAAAAATTTTTTTTTTAAGTTTTTAAAAGTAGAACGGTTTTCAACATGTCAAATATAGTGCCTTTGATGACATACATGACGAAAACTTCGGAAATCTTCCCCATGTCATTACGTAGGCATGCTCACCTTGTAGGCCTGCATGTAGCCTACGTATTTCATTTTCGCATAGCGGGAGAAGCAGCCTTAAGAGGTCTCCTTTACGGTCAACAGTTCAGGAAGTAAAAGCATCTTCGGTGTGAGGGAACAGCAGGACAGGCGCGGTGGCCTGTGTCAGCCAGTGTGTGTGTGTGTGTGTGTGTGCGTGTGTCCTGACCCACAATGCATAGCTCACGTTTTCTCTGCCCACACTTCGCTCGTAAATCTACAGCAAACATTTCAATTAGCACGGTCGCATGACAAAGAATCCTCTCTTATGGCGGGAGATTCCACTTTCAGTTCCTGGAGGGGTATGACAAGTCCCACGCCACTCAGTCATACAGCATATTCTGCATATCCTACTAAAGTAGATTATTATTATTATTATTATTATTATTATTATTATTATTATTATTATCATTATCATTATTATTGTCCATTCTTCAGCACACAAGAAACAGAAATAAGCTATTAACAGAAACTACACTGAGACAAACAACAACAATGATACTAATAAATAATAATAATAATAATAATGATAATAATAATAATTGTGTTAACCTTGGCAATGTTTGCTGGTTGTAATAGCTCATTTCTGTACATTCAGTGTGCTGCGGAAGAATGTCACGCAAACAGCTTTGTCTCTTCGCAGCTCTGTACCGCCAGAGTAAAACGCGAAAACAATGGCGGTGACCTACATTCCATCACATAAAATATTAATTTCACACTCGCGGGTGGGTTTATCCAGACCTTTCCCCGCGCTTTACCAGAGAGTGCGCGCGCACCGGCAGACGCGCACGGTTTCGCGCATGTCTGGTCCTGAGGCCACACGCGCGCGCGAGGTCCTGCATGGGTATTTAACCGTCATTATAATCCGAGCCCGCAATTTGCCATTAAAGCCATTGTCGTCATTGTCGTCCTCGCTTGGCAAACTTGATTAGGCGCGTGGACAAAACGTAATCATCCGTTATACCGAAAGGCACCCGTCTGTAACACTAAAACTGGCAGAAGACGAAGGTTCCTTTAAAAAAAAAAAGGCTGGCCGTTTGAATGGGTGAATCCATGATCTGAAAATGTATTTACATAATTAAAGGCTTATATATATATTTCACCCTCATCAACAGCTGCCCAGATAAATAACACTGGACAATTCACTCAAGCTGAAGAATCATAATTATGAGGAAAAGGTATAATTAGTGATGTTACCCACAAATTATCAGAACTGGTTTCAGTACTGACATTGGTCCAAAAAAAATGTATTTGAATTTTTACAATAGGCTGTTACTCTGAGAATATTAATGCTTGTGATAGTAAAAACTTACTTTCCATATCAAGGGACAGGATATTGCTAAAACCACCCACACAGACAGTATAAAGAATACATTTTAAATTTTCCATAGTGGGCATACTGTACACTGTAATCTGTATTATTATTTTGGGTTTTTATCATACTCAAATCTGGGCAAAAAACATACCCGTTTAGTTAATACTCAGTTTTGTAAACTGTAGCCCACATCAACTTTATTTCCCTTGCGAATATGACAGACATTACTTTTTTCTGAATGAGCAATGTACGATGCCAGCTTCTACTGCGTTTAATAAATTTGCCCCAGTACAGTATTTGTTATTTTTCCCCCTCCCTGCTTTTCCTAAAATAAAATGAAGTGGTACAGTACAGTACTGTAAAGTCAGACTGCCCCTGGACGCATAGTCAGCACGTCGCCCCCGCACCTGTGCCACAGGTATGGCCGCCACGTGCACCACAATCAAGACGAGAATCGGCTCGCCGAGCCAGACGGACCAGCCAAGGGTATACCGCAGCTCAGCGGAACTTCTCTATGACCCACGGCGGTGCAGGCATGGGGGCACGAGTGCTGAGAAAGACTGGCATATTTTCCTCTCTCTGAAGCTGCGGGTTTATTCCACAGCCTACACAAACACACACACACACACACACACACACACACACACACACACACACACCTTACACGCTGGAGTGTAAAGGCTTTTCCACAGCCTACACCGCTCAGTCAGTCGAGTCCTGTGTGCCACTGGCCTAAGAAACCAGGCAGGCTTTAAACTGCCAGCGTGACTGTTACACTTGTCTCTGTACGTGCTTAGGAGGGCGGGGACGGTTAAACGCGTCGTCGTTGCGAATTATCGTCTGCAGTCAGTTTGAAGGAAGAACGTAACACACACACACACACACACACACACACACACGTACACTTACGCACACACGCACTGGAGGCTTTTCCACGGGCAGCACAGTGGCGTTTGTGTGACAGTACGGTTTGCAGAGAGAGAGAGAGAGAACGCGCCCACGCCATGTCATATTCCCTGACCCCCCCCCCCGCCGCTGCCATTGTCCAGCCCCCCCCACGTCGACGCCTCTGCGTTAACATCGCTAGCCGGCGGGCATGGGGAAAATGCTGCAGTCATTCGTTGTGCACCCAGTGAAACTTTTTTTTGGGGGGGGGGGGGGGGGGAGGAGTCGTCGGTGTATGTTGAGGTCAAGTCGAGTTTAATCCCAGATAAAAGTTCCTCAGAAATAAATAGCTGCGAGCATCCAGCCCCCTGCAGACGCCACCGCACGCCAACAGCCCACAGGAGCACAGCGCACAGCGCACTTTCCTGGAACGGAAAATTTATTTATTTATTTTTTTTTTAAAAAAGAGGCGCAGAAGTCGTTTTCTCGCCGGTCGGCTCCCCTTGCGGGACGCAGCGCAGGAGCGCGTGAGTTAATCAAAACGCACGACGGCCGTCTGGACCGCGTCGCCTCGCTCAGGGTGGAGGCTGGGAAAACTACAGGTGACACAGAGCGGTCCCCAGCCTCAGGTTAAATACGTCGTTCTTTTGTTTTCTTTCTTATTGGACGGTTTCCCAGCGGCAGCTGCGGTCCAGCGGCTTCTGAGGGAAAGGCGTAAGCGAGGCTGGCAGCTCCGCTCAAGATAGCTTAACCTGAGCGCAAAATAAATAAATATCACAACACGCCGTAATTATTTAAGCTATTTTTCTTAACGTGTGTTTTTTTTTTTTTTAAGTAAAGTGTTCTTCATTGTTTTTCTTACTAGGAGAGAAAGATAGATAAATGTATGGACTCTTCTTCAAGGCTTGAAAGGTAAATAACTAGATGTATCTAATGCTAATACTTGACTTACGCACTCTAGTGTTTTCACATTGTTGACCCATCTATTTATAATTACCCGCTTCGGTCTGAGGCGAGAAGTTTCACTAGCAAGCGCTATCCCACAATTCCCCTGGTGGGACATCTCGACGTTCCTTTCACCCCTCTGATATGCGATTAGCGATCCCTGGAGCCCACATCTGGCTGGCTTTGAAGACCCCGAGGCCGATAACGCTCGCACGGGTACGAAAGGCGGCGTTTTAGGAACGGGGGGAGGTAGCGGGCAGTTTAACCACCGCCGTGCCCGTGCGCCTCCGAAAGGCTGTCCCCCCCGTTTTCAGAGAGCCCGCGCGTCTCTTTTTGCACTCGTGTGGGTTTTTCAGAATCGCTTTACAAAAACGCCACCCCCGCCCTACCCCACCCCATCCCCCCTTGCCTATACCACCATCTCCCAGCCCCCCAAAGCCCTTCCCACCCTGCCCCCCAGCCCCCAGCACAGAGTCCCCCCCCAGGGATGAGAAAATTTACGAGCAGCAGTCTGACGTTTGTCCCCGGCCTTGGCGGTCACCCACACACACACACACACACACACGCACACACACATGCACACACACACACACACACACACACACACACACACCAGCGAGCGCATACCTAGGGTCCGGGGGCTGTAAACAGAGCGCTTCACTGCGCCCGAAGGCTCCGCCTGCGGGAGGATGGAGTCTGCAAGCCCCACACAAAAGAGCCATTGAAAAGCATAATACCCAGCCCTGGGTGGGCACTGCCCGAGAGAGAGGGGGAGAGAGGGAGAGAGGGAGCCAAAGAAGAGGGGGCAGAGGAAAGGAGGGGAGCTCAAGCTGGATGAAAAGATGAACAGATCCGTCTTTCTCACAGGGGCTTCCAACTTCTTTTTTTTTCCTTTTTCTTTTTTTTTTGTTCAATGGATTTTATATTTCTCCCTGAACTGGAAAGCGGGGTATGAAACGGCAGTGAGAAAAGGCTGACACCTACGCCTGCTTTTTCTTTTTAAAAAATAATGAAAAAAAGATCCTTATGCAGTTCACTTAATGCCATTGTACGAGCTTAACCCACGGATATATATAAAAAACCACAGCAAGAAGCAATGAACTGAATTCCTTGGCCGGTATGACTGCGGCAGAACCTTCTGCCGGGTGGTTCTAGGAAAAGCTTTAAAATGAAGTCTAATAATATAAACAAGCACCTTCATTACGCAAGCAGAAAACAAAAACCACCGTCAACCCGGTTCTCCACCCCTCATCTTCCCAAGCATCATGGGATATTTTTTTCTCTCTAATCCCACCCAAATTTGGAATGTCCAAATTTTTGCGAACTACGCACAGGTGTGCTCACATGCGACCCCCTGCAGCCGGTTTGGCAGAGTGCAGACGACTCGCGGCTCTTCGACAAAACACACAGTGCCAGCCAGCTGCTTCTTTTCACACCGCAGCCACAAGCCAGAGACATGCGCAGTGGCAGAGGAGACCCAATCATACGCGTGCAGAACAAGCCACAGGCGCCTGGACGTCCAAACGACTAACTCCCCTCCCATATATCCCTTGGGCGATGCGAGGTCAATTCTGTGCCACCCCTGAAGGGCTGCCGGCCACAGCTGGCCATAGCTTCCCACTGGATTAGATCTGAGACCCTGGTGCTCACGTGTGCCACAAGCGGAGCTTTCACAGAGTGAGCCATCCAGCAGCCCCAGAATCAGAGCATTTTTGTTCTGAATTCTGGGTAATAAATAAATCACAGCAGCAGGTGAAGGCTGCCACAGTATGTGCTGCTGAGAGTTCCTTGACCTTTCCCGCCCTGGCTGGAACACCGGCGGACGGCCCATTGTGATGTCATAAGCCCTGATTTACCCGTGTCCTGAAGAAGGGCGACGGAGGTGTCAGCGGAAGGTGCAGCATTTAATCCTCTGTTTCCACAACACACGCTCCGTCACACTCTCTGCCAATTCCGGAGGGGGGCGGAGACGGGAACCTCCCAGAAAAAGCCCTCAGCTTAACCCCCCCAGCCACCCCCCCACGATGCCGCCAAACGTCGCAGCGGTGCGCGAACTTCGCCGCAGTCCCCGCCAGGACCGCTCCGAGAACGTTTGGTTCTGGCGGGCGGGAGGAGGTGGCACTTCCGGCGGGAACCGCGAGAGCTAACCGGTCACGCGTAGCGTCGCCGCTCGCCCACACGACGCAGAGGCGCGTGATGTCACGCGCCACGCGGGCACAGCACGGCCCGCGGACGGCCGCGGTATCTGTGCTGCTGATAAAGCCCGCACCTTTCAGACGCTCAGCATCGCTATCTTTCCGCGTCGAGTCAAACGATTTCCCTGGTCAAGCGCCGCCTTCCCCCCGTTCCGCCTCTGATGCGTCCCCTGGAGGTAATCTCGCCGTGACATCTGGGAGCTGGCAGGGGCGGTTTCTCCTTTACGCAACGGGTAGCTAGAAATCTGCCCGCGTGAAAATCGCAGTAGATCAGCTTTTTAAATTTTTTTTTTTTTGGCTCTCGGGCTCCGCTGGGCAGACTCAAGGCGGATTACTGTCAGAAGCACCGTACCGCTGCCAACTGCAGAGAGACAAACTGATCAATCGTCCAACATGGGGCCGACGTCGGTCGAGTGAATGTAGCTGGAGTGGAAACACCGGAGCAGAAAGCGATGCAAAATGAGAGGGCGGTAATGAGACAGATGGAGGCATGGTGGTGGTGAGTGGGTGGGGACAGGAGGTGGAGGAGGAAAAAGCCAAAAAGAAAAAAAAAAAAACAGGCCAGAGACAGAAACGTCTAACACAGATAAGCACTTGAACACCGAACACAAAGCAGCCACCTTTCACTGAACCCAGGGGTCCACGCAAATCAGTCTGAACACATAGTTCCACACACAGTCAGCGTGGCTTGCAGGCCCTTGGATGCCCTATGACTCTCTACCCGTCCTACCGGGCTGAACAATACAGGCAGGCCTGTACTAAACTCTGCAGCTGTACACCCCCCCCCCCGCCCCCTGCCCCGCCACCCCCCAGTCAAAACAACAGCTGAACGGACGGGACAAGTGATTAATGTAATCACCCAAATGCTGATTTCACACAACCCTTACACAGGCCTGCTGATTCCAGCAGTTTATCTTTGTGGTGCGAGAGAGAGCGTGGAACAGATCCACCATCTTGGTAAAAAACAATGTGCGTGCACACACATGCACTCACACACACACACTTGTTCACACACACACACACACACACTCTCTCTATCTGACTCACACACACACACACTCTCTCTCTCTCATAACTCTCTGTCACACTCACACGCACCCTGACGCACACACACACACAGTTCCATCCCTTCCTTCCTGCACATTTAACAGTCCTAACCTTAAAATCTCCTGAAGTTCTTAAAGACTTTGGGCTTTAGCCCAAGCAGTGAGCGAGAATGCTGACGGGTAGAACCTGAAATCAGCTCTCTGCAGGAAACACCCCACACTTAACTCCAAGGGGGGGAGGGGGAGTCAGAAAGATACCGACAGCAGCTCAGACATCGACAAACGTATGGAGAACCATTACAAAAAGGGGAAAACAGGGAGATCTGCTGTGGATACAGTTTAAAGGCAGCCTTGTCCTCTCTTTCAGTATTTTCTTTTTCTTTTTTTTTTTTGGTTGTCTTGGAGTATTTTTTTCTCCAGCGAGCACGCTTCTAAATCAAGGCGCTGGAACACCGCGGCCCTGTTAATTTAGCTGTAGTACAGATTTTTAACAGGGTCCGTCAGGGGACCGAAATGTCCCTCTATCAGGGTTGATTTAACGCTCAGCGGTGTGTGTGTGTGTGTGTTGCTTTCCAGTGGGGTTTTCTAGGAAAACGGAGTTCAGAGAAGGGCACCTCTTTCCAGCAACCTCTCCAGGCTACAGCGAAGAGGGGGGAAAAAAAGTGAAAAAAAAAAACCGTTCCTTTCAAACGTGGCAGCAGCAGGGAACTCAAACAGCCCTTGGGTTGTGTAAAATCGGGGGGTGGGGGGGTGGGGGGGCTCCGGGGGTCTCTCTCCGACCCGCGTTCTCGTGCCGCGGATTTAAACGTCCCGCCCGCACGCCCCACGCCCCGGAGTGCGTTTTGAAAAGCGCAGGAGGGGCCCCCTTTTTGGCAGCGGAGCGTTGGCGGGGGGGGGGGGGGGGAGCGGTTTTCGAACAGGCCCCCGCTCCGGCCGTCCCGTTTGCTTCCTCACATTCCTCTCTGAGCCGCGGCCAACATCTGGGACGGGTTAGAGGCAACGGGGCCCCCTCGTCGAATATTTCTGTATGTATGTCTTTAAAAATAAACTTCCAGCGAGAGGTCTTTCGTGTGTGGGGGTTAGGGGGAGGGGAGGGCTGGGGGGGGGGGACAGGGGGCTCTGAAATGATAATCCGAGTACCGGAACAGAATAAAAACAGTGGACGTTTTAAAAAAGTTTCTTTGACAGTTTCTTCTTAAAGATTTGGGGGGGGGGGGGGCGATGTTTAAAAAAAAAAAAAAAAAGTCGGATTTAATCTGTTTTATGTTTTATGTTTTACCCCTACGGGGTAGTTACATGCGTGACCTGAGCGCTCGAAGCTGCCCTGGGAACCCGGCCCCCGGCCCCTGTCCTCAACCGGTCGATGGCACGGACCACCGCCTGTACTTGCCAGAACCTCTCACAGCAGGAAATGGCTGAAATACAAGCCGTGTAAAAGAAATCAGCTTTTTATTGTCCACAGAGAGGCCTCTCTCAGCACTCAAAGATGCCAGTTCCGTGCGCAAAAACATCTTGTGAACATATTAAATGGTGCACAACGGCTATGGGGTTTTTTTTAATTTTTTTTATTTTTTTTTTTAAACAAAAATATTTCGAATGGAAAGAACAATAAGTACCGCTGAACTAGTCCAGAACCAAGAGAGGCCCACAGCTACTCCCAAATCCAGCAAATCACGGAGGAGCCAATCAGGAATCGGGTGGGACCAATCACAAAGCTGCATTTGGTCACAGCCCATTAAGGGGATGGAGGGGGGAGGGGGGGAGGTCTCTTCTAGTTTTATAATCTAACTTCCTCTTTAACACCCTGTCTGCATGCAGAGATCCTGCTGAGATATATTTCAGCACAAATTATTCCCTCGTGATCGACTCGGGGGGGGGGGGGGGGGCGGGGCGGGGGGTTGGGTGGTTTGTTAAAAACGCAACGTTCGACAATACAGGAGCGATCGCACTGAACCCCAAAGCGGAGAAACGGGTACTGAAAAACCTCGATGGTCATGAATCACCTTTTAGGAAAACAAAGATGGAGGCCAAAAGAAAAAGGTGGTGGGCGGGGGGGCGTCTGGAAGTTCACCAGCTGCGTTGGAGCTGCGTTGGAGCTGCACGCTCCGCTGCAATCAGGAAGCAGAGGTGAAGAGCTCCCCCCCCCCCCCCCCGCCCCACCTGGGTTACACATCTCACAATCTTTCTTTGATAATATAGCGAAAACAGCTGTGCACCGTTATTTCCTGCGCTGGTCTTTCAGCGCAAAGAGGAACCAACGCGACGGTGAGGACAGAAAAAACTACAGCTCCCACACTGCATTTACCTATTTACCTTGGAGGGGGGTAGGTGGAGGGAACTGCGGCCTTACACTCTGTAAACTCACCTGACTTGCATGTGACCCAAAATCAGGTGTAGCGTGCTAACCCTAGAGCTCCACACTGGAGCGGGTGATTTTTAAGAAAGGGTCTACAGATTTGTTGAACTCAAGTGGGAGATTTGTTTCACGCCATCACACGTTTCTTTCACACAAGTTTTTTTTTTTTCTCGTCTAACAGAATGTGGTGCGCAGAAACTGACTTTATTCAGCAGCTGCAGACAGTAAAAAAACAGACTTTATCCCCTCTTTATAGAACCATTATCTGTCTGGGTTAACTTTATATTGGAGCAATCGCTGATTTTGTGGACATCCACGTGGAGAACAGGGAAGTGTTTTATCAAGAACGATTTACATTTTACAAGCCCTCCGTTTACACAGAACGTACTAATGCAGTCAGAGTTGCGTAACTTGGGCGAGACAGCGGCTGCACCTCACCCAGGACTTGAACCTGCAACATCTAGCGAATCTAGTCTCCTGAGCTATCAGGTGTCCATCGACTCTCGGCCCGAGACAGCTTCCTCTGCACTGTGGCTGCCCTTCGCTCTGCCCACCGGTGAAGAGCACCAGGGATTTTGAGGGGAAAGACCGTCGCCATTCCAGCTTTTCTTCGATGGCGTCAACAGGAACAGACAAAACGTCACTTATTTTTTTTTTCGGAGGCGTTCACCTCGGTTACCGGGTTTTCAAAAAGCCGGCGCGTCAAAAGTCAGAAAGCCCCACGGCGCTGATCGCTTCCCCAGACTGGACGGCTCGTCTCTCGCCGGGGTGAACCCGTTGACCCGCGCGGTGCGGCGTTCCAAGAACGGCCGATTTTTCACAAAAAATACGAGACGACCTCAAAGCCCTCCTCGTTTCGAGGACGAAAACCCATTAAAATGAGTAACCATGGTAATTCACCGAGGCCCTGTTTATTTTTATTCCTCTCTCTCTCTCTCTCTCTCTCTCCGCTCCATAATGGCCGTGCAGAGAAGGGAGAGAGCGCACGACAACAATTTTTAAATAAACAAAAAAAGAAAAGTAGAACGGCAGTGATAAAAGCGTGTCTCTCTCTCTCTCTCTCTCTCTCGCTCGCTCCCGTTGGGAGTGAGAACGTGAGGTTTCAGGGCCGGCCGAAAATGTGCGTGGGTCAGGCCCGGCTTTCAGAAAGGCTTTCCATACCCCAGCGGAGAGGAGACGTTCCCGCCCCTTCCCAGGGGGCCGAGCGTTAAGCCCTTCCTGCCGCGGAGTCCGCCGCGCACCCGCCGTGCCGTGCCGGGGGGGGGGGGGCACGGCCGAGGGGTCATACTAGGGCCGGGGGGGGGGCTTAAAAAGCCCCATTACCACGGCGAGCAGCGGTTCCAGGAACAGTGCTGCCTGGAAGTCCCCGTGTCCTGTCCCAGCAGTGCCGAGCGCCCTTACATTTATTTATATAAACACACCGCCATCGCCACCGCCTTGTGACCTGGCATCCGCGGCAGACAGCTCGCAGTGCCAAAAAAGAGAGGGGTGGAGGGGAGGTGTTGGGATGGCTGAAGAGATGAAGTGTCTATGGTTACACCCCCACCCCCCCCACACCCACCAAAAAAAAAAGGTGTTCAGCAATATTACACTTGTACTTGGGGGGGAAAACCCCACCACCTCTTCCAGACACGGCGTCCAGTGAGGTTACACTTGACCGGGAATAAACCCCCACCCCCCCCTCCTTGAATGCTGTCCTTCCACGAATGAAAATCCAGCTCGGTGCCGGCCTAATTACCAGAATCTTCCGTTTCGCCACCCCAGGCACGCCGAGACGCCTGGTGATCTGAACGCGTACGCTCCAAGCCGCTGGCTTTAATTGGTCCAGCGTCGGTTCACATTTAAAAAAAACACACCCCTTCTGCGCCCGTCCGGCCCAAGGCCACTGCTACTCTCCTGCGCTGTTCTGCTGTTGTTAAAAAAAAAAAAAGGCCAGATAACCATGACTATTGTCCTCCTATTACCTGTGAGGTCCCCTGTAAACACAGGCAGAGGTGGCAGTGCGCACACACACACGCACACACACACCTAACCATCTTCACAAGCGTTGAGCGGCCTGGCCTGACCAGAGGCCATCTGTACATCTCCGGCCCACTCTTTGTCAGCTGGTCGTTGCCGGTCATGTGACCTGCCTTTTGCCACAGTGGCCCTTCCGTTTTTTTTGTTTTTGTTGTTTTTTCGTTTTTTTTGTTTTGCAGCGCGCTGAAAACGCACGTCTCTCCGTCCCCTGGCGACTCGGCCACGTTGCAGGACGCTCGTCTTCAGACAGTAGGACAGAAGTCACCGGCTTTGCCTGCTGTGCTCAGCGGATTTTTTTTTCGGCCGCCCCTCCGTCCTCCCTGCCCTGATGCGGCCTGAAAACCAGGCTGCCGAACTGGCGTTTTGTTTCTAATTTTAAACCTGCATGCGGAGTGTGACAGTGTGCAGATTCTTATTTTTTTTTCCCTCTTGAACCCTGTCTACTGTTGCCCAACACGGTCGTTTGTGTGAACCTCAGTCTTTCTGGAAACCACTTGGCTTGCAGAACGGCGAGGTGAATCACTCGCGTCCCGCTGCTGAGGAAGCTCCTGGCCTCTTCTGCCATCGCCACATTTCTGTTCTCCACCTTAAACACGGGGCAGACCTCCTCTCCAAAATTTTACGTGGACCCCCCCACCCACCCACCCCCTTCATGTAGATGTTCTCACCAAGATAATAAGAAAAAAAGTCTGCATCAAAGCTCAATTAATTTTTGTTCCCCCCTCCTCCGTTTTATAAAGTGTGAATTCCTAAGTGTGTGACCTATTTTTCCCATACCGATGAGCGGTCCGGAGGACTCCCCAGGGACCGACCGACTGACCGTCCGACTGACCGACCGACCGACCAACCGACCGACCGGCCGACCGCGTACCAATTTAAAGATCATCTGCGGCGAGTCTCCTTCAGCACACCAAGTTCCGAGGGACCTCGCGTTTAATCCAAACCGCCCCCCCCCCCCCCCCCCAAAGTGAGAGAACGGCCACTGCAACCCCCCTCAAACATACATCATTAGTAGTTCGTAGATATGTACCTTTTTTGACACTTTTAAGGACATTCTGTGCTTTCCCCTGGGATAACTTCTCTCGCCCAGTTGTTATTAGTGAGTTTGACAGGACACAGATGTGTTTCCACAGCTATTTGGCTATTTTGTAATGCAGTGAAAAGAATAGAATAGCACGGAACAACAAGTTGGGTAATACTTTGGGTGGCAGTTATGAAGCATTTATAAAGCCTTTATGACCATTAATATGCATTACATAAGGGTTCGTAGTGCAAGTTTATAATGAGACTAGTTGTGCTTGTGCTTATAAACAAAACCAGGAACCAAATTCACACCTTAAGAAATCTGAAATCAGAGTTGAATCTTTATGTGATTTAAGCTGTTGCAGAGAAGAGAGAAAGGAATATTGTTGGTCTGGTTTGTAACAACCCATGACACTGGATTCACAGGTAAGGTCAGGAAATCCCCATCGTAAGGGTGTGAACATTTAAAAATAGCCATTAAGGTGACATTCTCAAAGTAATTGGCATTGCAATCATAAAAAGATGACGGAAACAACAACAGAAACGATGATGTTCCACACTCTCGCGTGCGCAAGCAAGCAAGCAAGCAAGCAAGCGCTCGCACAAACGATTTAAGGAGAGGGATAGCCCCAGCTTCTAATCGTGCAGCTATGCTTTCTTTCCACTTTCCCGGCCCCTCTTTGAAATGCACTTTGAAAAGCAGCTTGCGCCCTCTCTAAAACCAAATGCCTTAAGACCATTAATCACGTCCACATGACACCAGATAAGGTGACGCGTCCCACCCCCCCCCCACCCCCCCCGCTCCCCCCACCGTCCACACAAGTGCTAAGTCAGCTTAAATCTGCCCGCTTCAGCACGGAGAGAAGGCCGAGGCCCCGGAGAGAAGCAGCAGCGGCGTTTCAATCAAAACAATTCCCGCCGACCGTTAGCGTTAGCATTAGCGTAACACCCGACGATTAATTAATTACTAACCGCCGATTAATTAATTAACTAACTACCGCAATCCGCCGAACGACGGCCGTTTAAACTGCTCGATTCGAACGTCCCGGGCGCGATTTTGAGCACGTTTTATTTACGCCCTCGCAGTGAATCGTCGGACGTGTTCACTTAGTAGATTCGAATTAAAAGCAGTACGAGCGAACGAATGTTTCTGTCGGACGATCGAGGCTCTCCGTTCTCTTCGGCACCGCGTAGATACAGCGCGTCAGTGTGGAGGACAACTAAAATCTCATGCGTACACTCGAAAGGATTTTTTTTTTCTTTGCGCTCATCCTTGAGAAATGATCACGTTTTTCACTTCGATTCTCGAAGGCCGTACCAGCGGGACTTTCCTGCACCCGTTATTGCTTGTTTCCGTTACCCCCTGACAGGGACAAACAACAGATTGTTTATTTTGGGGGGAGGGCCAAGAGGATGCTTGTTTCACTCCTCTGGGTGCTGGTGCTTTATAACATTTTGAAGCCTTGGCTTTGCCGCAATTTATTTTGTCGCTCCTACCATTGAACAGGGTACAGGATATCCCAATGCCAGACTGAGTGGGATCACACACACACACTCACACACACGCACACACACTCACACACAGACACACATGCGCACACACACACACAGGCACATATGCGCACACACACACACACGCACAGTAAAGCAGACATTCACACACACACGCACACATACAAGCACACACACACACGCACAAACACACACACAAAGAACCCCGCAGCCTCCGCGTGAGCAAATGGCGTCTGCGGAGGTGTTATCTTCCACATTCCTCCGGCCCTCTGCGCCTCCGTCAGACGCTAATCTTCGCTTGTCACCGAGCTTTCAGAAAGCGCCCTGCCGTAATCAGTCAAGTGGAAAGGACTGGGGGGGGGGGGCAAACACGTTCTGGCTCAACAAGGGCATCGGCACAGGCCAGGCCAGGCCAGGCCGCCCCCATCGCCCAGACCAAAAAAAAGAAAAGAAGAAAAAATTAAAATCCTGATCTGTGCGAGTGGCCCCTGGGGCCCGTATTGGTCTCAGAGCTGGAGTGGGGGGGCCCATATTGGTCTCAGAGCTAGAGTGCTGATGCAGACCATTATGGCCTGTAGGGAAAAACTGACCCCAGAACAGGAACAGGGCCTTCAGTGTTTCTGAAGTGGGGGTGTCAAACTAAACTCCCCGAGGGCCGCGGAGTCTGCTGGGTCTTTTGTGGCTTTGTTTCAATCAGCTGCCGGTTAAGGCCTTGAGAACAAGGTGTGTGAATGCTTTCTCCAAATCACTGACTTAAATCCCTGTCACTCAAATCGCGTTCCTCGGGGGCCAAGAAAACTGCAGGTTTTCCACCCTTCCGTTACCTGGGAGTCAGGTGTGAAGACAGACTGGCCAATCGGTAGCACAAACTGTTCAGTTAATTACCTGAGAGAGAAAGAAAACCTGGGCTGGATTTGGATTTCAGGGCCAGATTTGACCGCTGGTGCTGAGAAGACCCAGGAAACCGGGAGACACTGCGGCCCTCCAGGACCGGAGTTTGACACCCTGCGGTCTAACGCCTCCTGGAGTAGGAGCGCTGGTCTGCGATAAGGAGGCCGCTGCCCCCATCCCATCCTTATCTTTTATGGGTAGGAAAGCAAAACCTCGTCTTACATCAGCAGTCCTTTACCCTGAGATCCTCTTCGGAATACGACCCTAAACACGACCCCGCATACTAACCCCAACCCGAACCCAGATCTCCCCCCTTCTGTTCAGTTGCTCTGATAATTGGGAGCCTTTGATGAAAGCGTGTCACCGTTTGATCTGGGACGTCCCACGCCGGGGCTGAACCGGTGAGGTTACCGCCAAGCCAAAAGCGGCCCTGTCTGGTCTGGTTGGCGCAAATCAATCAGGGGCTGACTAGTCTCGATTACATCACGGGTGGCGAGCCAATCACAGCAGCCGAAGCGAGGAATAACAACAAACAAAACAACAACAACAACAAAAATAGCCAATCACATGCGAGACGTTTTTTTTTTTCTCACTGGTGTTGCCACGGGTGTCGCTCCTCCTTCGCTAACGTAACGACCTGAGTACAAGGGGGGGGGGGGGGTGGGGGGTGGGGGGGGGCAGCGTCTGAAGACAAAGGTCTTCATTCAAGTCACCGGGACGCAGACACATAAAGCTCGTCCGTGGTGTGATCCCATCTGACCACCCGTCGTAAAGCCAGGTCCCTGGTAAACACCTTGAGGCCAGTGTGTGTGTGTGTGTGTGTGTGTGTGTGCATGTGTGCGTGTGCGTGTGCGTGTGTGTGTGTGTGCGTGTGTGCGTGTGTGTGTGTGTGTGTGTGTGTGTGTGTGTGTGTGTGTGTGTGTGTGTGTGTGTGTGCGTGTGTGTGTGTGCGTGTGTGTGTGTGTGTGGGAAAGGGAATGGAGGTCAGCCCGGCACAGTCAGGTTCAGTCAGATGCTGCGTTCGCCCTGTCATGTGACTGTGGAGATGCCCACTTAAGTCTTTTGTGCCGCTGCTGTTTTGTGAAACCCGCTCCCAGGGGGAGAGTCGGGCCGCACAGGGTAACAGCGGCTCATACTGATTCTGCGGATTCCACAGCCCAAAGCCCCTTCAGACATTTTTCATAAAAGAGCCAATTTTATTTATGTTTCGACTCTCTGATATTGGGATGAATGGAAGATGGCCTAGAGCGGCTACATGACTTCTCTTTCTCTTTCTCTTTCTCACTCTTTCTCTCCCTCTCCCTCTCTCCCCCCCTCTGTTTCTCCCTCACCCCTTCTCTCTCTCTCCCTCTCTTTCTCTCTCTCTCTCACCCTCTCTCACCCTCTCTCTCTCTCCCTCTCTCTTTCTCTCTCTCTTTAGCTCTCTCTACCGCTCCCTCTCTCTCTCTCTCTCTCCCCCTGCGCTTTTCAGAGTCTCTTTGTCACAGTGCCTCTGAGCCCTTTTCGGCAGAATGAATGGCTCACGATAGCAGCGGCTTACGGCTAAGCCGCTAACCAGGCTCACCTGGGACGCGTTACCCGTCCCGTCCCCGTGCCGTGAGCTGGGTGACCCGCTCACCTCTGACTGTACCGCGGCGGGGTCATCGTTCTGATTGACACGGTGACATCACCGTCATTCCGGTAACCTCTCCGCCCAAGCCCATTACTGGATTAAAACCTGCAGGCTTATTTCCATTGGCCCATTGGAAAGAACTGGTCATTTAGGCCACGCCCCCCCTGAGAAGGACACCGGCTTTATTGGTAAAATTTTTTATTATTTTGTAGTAAATGTCACCAGATACCATTCCTCATTAAGCATACGCAAGTGTGTGCGTATTCTACCAATAAGCTGCGTCATACTCCATTCTAAAAACTATGGTGTGTTACCAAGTCATTTCAAAACTGGAAGTGTCCTGGATATTCAGACAGTGAGCTCCCCGTTGGCTGTCGCATAGCGAGCACTCGGAGATATTTATACACGATTTCAGCTTTTCGGCAACAGAAAACCGCAGGCGTACGGGTATAATCCCCAGAGCGTGCACTAAGCCGTAAACTTTAAATGAACTCTTTACTTTACTGCGCACGTTCCCCCACGTTGCGACACCGCAAGCGCCGCAGCAACAGCGCAGCCGCAGCAGCGCAGCCACACCAACGCAGCCGCACCGGCGCAGCAGCAGCCGCAGCAGCGCAGCCGCACCAACGCAGTCGCACCGGCGCAGCCGCAGCCGCACCAACGCAGTCGCACCGGCGCAGCCGCACCAGAGCGCGCACTAAGCCGTAAACTTTAAATGAACTCTTTACTTCACTGCGTACGTTCCCCCACGTTGCGACACCGCAAGCGCCACAGCAACAGCGCAGCCGCAGCCACAGCAGCGCAGCCGCACCGGCGCAGCGCGGCGCGGCGGAGGGAACACGCGGCGGCGGTTGGGCCCGCGCGGCTCAGCTGCAGCGACTCTCCGGCTTCGCTTCGCACCGCTTAGCGGTGACGGTTCGGCGCGGTTAAAGTGACGCAGCAAACGTGCGCACGCGAAAGGAAGCATCTGCAGAGAGGCCTGGCAGAACAGGAGAGTGTAATGTTAGCGGGGTGGGGTGGGGGTGGTGGCGGGGGGGGGAGTAACCCATAAACATTATGTAAAAGTCAAATAACTCACCGAAGAAATCATTCACTGCTGCCTTCTCAACCATCACCTACTACCCCCCCCCCTTCCCTTCCCCCCCGTTTGCAAGGTCTTCTCTCTGTGAGATCACCTAACAAAGGCCGGCAGTATATTTCGTGCGAGTGCTGCTGGAACCCGTCCAACCGCCCGACGCTCCAGCACACCGCCGTTGCTGCGGCTCCGACAACGCAGGGCCCTATTACAGCGAGCGGCCGGCCCGCACGGACCCCCCCTGCCCGAAAACCCCCCCGCCCCCCCAGGCCCAAAGGCCCGCCCCGCTCCAGCAAACAATGAACCCAGAAATCATTTCGAAATAAATAAATAAATAAAATAAATAGCCAGCCCAAAGAAATTTACACACACAGACACACACATAAACACACTCATTGTGTGGGTGCACACACACACCCATACACACACACTCTCTCTCATTGTGTGGGTGCACACATACAGGCATACACACACACACACACACACACACACTCATTGTGTGGACACACATACACACACATACACACACACACACTCATTGTGTGGACACATACACACACACACACACACTCTCTCTCATTGTGTGGGTGCACACATACAGGCATACACACACACACACTCACTCTTATTGTGTGCACACACACACACTCACACTCATTGTGTGGACACACACACACACACACACACTCATTGTGTGGACACACACACACACACTCGTATTGTGTGGACACACATACACACACACACACACACACACACTCGTATTGTGTGGACACACATACACACACACACTCATTGTGTGGGCTCACACACACACTCTCTTATTGTGTGGACACACATACACACACACACACACACACACACACACACACACTTGTATTGTGTGGACACACATACACACACACACACACTCATTGTGTGGACACACATACACACACACACACACACACTCGTATTGTGTGGCTGCGTATCTCGGCAGCACAGAGAGAGAGCCCTCTGGGTGCGCGGTCTGCGCTAGGCGACAGCGCGAGGCAGCGCGAGCCGACGCATCGAGAGGAAGGCTGCTCTCTGCGGCCATTTTCCCCTTTCCTTCAGCCGCAAGGAGCGGATCCCCTCTCCCCCCTTACCAGCTGTGTGAGCGCTGCGGCCACGTAAACACACGGAGGCCCTCTCTGTGACACGCAGCACCAAGCCAGGATTTAGGAAACACTCCTATAGATGCCGAAAACTCAGTTTTTGTACAGTCCGGAAAACACCACCCCTCCAATATCCCCCCAACCCCCCCCCCCAAAAAACCTCTATTTCATGACCACCCCCTCCCCCCCTTAATGAAACATGGAGTGAGATACGTTTACTTAAGAACATTTATGTGTTCAGTTTTGTTAGCATATTTAATTGTCAAAGGAAGTTCTCAGACGCTGTGACCTTCACGTGCCCTGTGCACATGTAAACTAAGGATCTGCTTAGTCTGGTGCGGATTTGAAAAGTGCAGCTATAATGTGTATGCACTGTAAATCTGTCCCCCACCCAAACCCCCACCCCCCTCCCCGACGTGTAACTTTATCAGTGACATCACGCACCTCAAACCCTCTCAGGACCAACCTCAGCCAATCATTGGTCCCAGCACCCCCCTGCCCCCCCCCCCCCCGGGGGCCGATGTGCATGCTGGTTTTTATTCCAACCAATCACCTTAGTTTTAGTTTTCTGACAGCTCTATAAACCAGGCTGGTTAACTCCTGGGCTTGCGCACAGAAGTAAACTCTTTAGGACGTGCTTGCAGTGTGCAGCTGTAGCTGGCGCTTACGCCATTTTCAGATCAAGATACGACTGAGCCGACTGAATAATCAAGAAGAGAAGCTGGCACAAAATCCTGAAAACGGACGGGCCCTCGTTGTTGCACCCCTGCTCCACCCTGTCAGGGTCCCAGCGTGTCGGAACGCTGAGGGGCCCCTGACGGCACGGTTCCGACTCGCGTAGCGCAAACGGGCCGGGTCCGATGGAACCGCAGGCGCCGCGCGTAGCGTAGCGCAGCGTAACCGGGCAACAAGCAGGCGGACGCGGCACGGGGGGAGAGGCCCTTTCAGGCCGCCGGCTAACGAGTCGCCACGACGACGCTCTTCTGTAACGGTGCGGTGAAGAAATAAAAAATAAAAATAAAAACAGAGAGAGAGGCAAACATCACGGCTTTGCAAAACACCAAGCTTTTTTTTACAGAGGCGCGCGCGCATCGCCTGTGGTTGGGCGCTGACCGGAAAACTCCCTACTTTGACCGGACAAAGAACGCCGCTAACATCTCAGCTAACCTAGTCAGCCGTAAAACTTATCCTGCGTTCCAAAAAAAACACAAACAATTTCTGAATCGGGCCACAGCATTTTGATCTGAGCGTGTGTGTTTTTTTTTTTGGTTTTTTTTGAGGGTTCATTAAAAAACAGAGTCTTCGGGGGTGGCGTGTGGATGACTAGACTGGTTTGAAAAAAAAAAAAAAAGAAGCATTGACACACTGAAGTGCTTTTCGGCAGCCTGCAGGGCTTTCTGCCTGAACGCTCCAAACCAGCCGGACCGGTAGCACAGCCTGCTCTCTCTCTCTCTCTCTCTCTCTCTCTCTCTGTCTCTCTCTCTCTCTTTCTCCCCCTCTCTCCTCTTTCTGTCTCTCTGCCTCTCTCTCTCTCTCTTTCGCTCTCTCTCTCTCTGTCTCTCTCTCTCTTTCTCCCCCTCTCTCCTCTTTCTGTCTCTCTGCCTCTCTCTCTCTCTTTCGCTCTCTCTCTCTCTGTCTCTCTCTCTCTTTCTCCCCCTCTCTCCTCTTTCTGTCTCTCTGCCTCTCTCTCTCTCTTTCGCTCTCTCTCTCTCTGTCTCTCTCTCTCTTTCTCCCCCTCTCTCCTCTTTCTGTCTCTCTGCCTCTCTCTCTCTCTCTCTCGGGTTCATGTGCCTTTCAAAAGCATCTTTTCAGAAGCGAAGTCCCGAGTTTCAGCAGCCTGCGTTACCGCGCCAACGCCAGTTCATATCGCAGGTTACAGCAGCGCAGATTGTGTGTGTGTGTGCGTGCGTGCGGAGGGGGGGGGACCTGATAGTGGAACTGACTACCCAGGGACCCAAGCAGGGAGGGGGAGGGGTGGGGGGCCCCTCAAAATACCTGAACTAAAAAGAGGAAGAGGCCCAGTGACTGCATTTCCACAGGGCCCAGAATTTCATGCTACACCCCAGTGTATGTGCATGTGTGTGTGTGTGCATGCATGCATGCGTGTGTACAGGCTGGTGGGAATCTATGTGGAATTCTAAATCATCCACACATGCATTTTCATTAACACTATTTTTTGTTTAAAAAAAATAAATAAAGAACTGACAGAAAATCCTACAGTCTGTTAAGCATACGCTGGGCTGCAGGCGAATGGAGAAAGGAGGCAAGGCTGGGCTTTAAACCACCGAACAGCCACAAACTCTCGGTTTCCAAAGGCCCGGCCTTTTCTCTTTTCTCTCTCTCAGCTTGTTCAGGTACATAAAGGGAAGATTTAGCAGCCGTCCGCCACGCAGAGACCGGGGCTATTGACACAGTCAAAGATGCCTGTTTATTCAGCGACCTTGTTCTCCCGCGTCCCACACGCACACACACACACACACACACCAAATGTCAGAATTCTTACAGGAACGGGGGGTTTCCCCAGAGACCAGCCGGTCCACTGCTAGTCCGTGTGTGTCTTCACCTCATTGCATGAACAAAGCAGCCCTAACTGCACAACCCTCAGAGCGCTAATACATTGTTTTTTTTTGTGTGAATAATAATCGATTTGGGAGGCGACTGCCTAGCACTCCCCCCCCCACCCCCACCCCCCACAACCCCCTCACCCCGGTGACAAAAAATGACACAGTTACAACAAAACCGAGAAAGAAAAATGAAACGCCATGAAGAGGCTGAACTATGTGCCCTTGTGAAACTATCGTTCACTTCCTACGTCACGTTCTTTCTTTCCCCTCTGAAAAGAAAACATTGAAACTCATGACAAGAGAGAACATTTGGAGGAAAAGAAAGGGGGAGGAGGAAGGGGGGGAGGGGGTGATCGCAGCCGTCAGCCAATCGGGGACCGGCATTCAATGACACATAAACACCGTTTGGTGACGGGGGGGGGGGGGGGGGGGTACTGAGTTTATCGGGACAATATGAGAGAATTTTTAACAGCAGGCAGCAAGTCTTTAATTTGCAAGGAAAGCACCAGGGGAACACAACTTGGGAGTCAGACAGAAAACGTTGCCCCTCCCCCCCCTTCCCCCAGCAACGCTGCTCTCTCCCTCTTTCTCTTTCTCTCTCTCTCTCTCTCTCTCTCTCGCTCGCTCGCTTTCAGAGCAGTTAACAGTGGCTGGAACGCTGCCAATTTACACAAGGCCGGTTCAGAGAGTCAGGGAGCTGCTAGCTAGCGGCTTTCACATTGCTACACACTGACCTACATACGCTTCCAGTCAGCTGATTGATTCCTCCGCCGCGGCCATCGGCCAATCGGGCGCGGGGGTGGAGTGCGCGGCAGCCAATGGCGGCGGCCGCCGACGGAACGAAGCCCGCAGTTTCCATACAGCTTTCAATAATCACCAGGAGCCGCGCAGTCAAATAAGCTCAAGAGCTGTGTGTCTTACCCAGGGGAGGGGGGGGGGTTGTAATCTAAATTGATAGCTCTTTCCTCGTGAAAAAAAGGCAAATACAGCTGGAAAAGGACGGTTAAATATTGACTGCATTCAGCCAGATTAAACAGCGAGTTCTGCTTCTGCCGTTTCCCTGCCGTTGCTGTGCTTTTTCAGGAGACGCGCACAAGCACACACACACCACGCACACACACGCACACACACGCACGCACACATGCACACACACGCACGCACACGCACACGTACACACACACCACGCACACAAGCACACACACACACACACACACAAATTCTAGTCTTTCCCATGATAGTGCGCAAGTATGCAAATACCAGTAACTGGCTTGACTCATTTTTCAGGCACCGTTTAAAAGTACCCTGATTGCCTAGTTCTCTTATATTTAAAAAAAAAAAAATTAGAAACTGATTTAAAAATTTTATTATTTTCAATTATCAGTTCAGGCTTGAGGAAAGTTCATGGGGATAATCTGACTCATTTGCCATGTATATTTGATTCTGGCTTCGATGATAACAATGCGACTTTGGAAATCGTCTACATACAGGCCCAGTGAGGGAGTAAAAAAAAGGCACTATTTCTCCATGAAGGCTGTGCTAACCTTCCCGCAGCCAGTGGCTAAGCGCCTTATTGAGTATCACTGTCACCAGCCACATTCATCCTGAGCCATCGGATTAGGAGCACTTAACCTCTGACTCACTCCCAGCGCCATCAAAGACACCGTGCCCCCGACGGGGTGCCCCAACACAGTGCCCCAACACGTTGCCCCCAACAGGGTGCCCCAACACCGTGCCCCCAACGGGGTGCCCCCGACACAGTGCCCCAACACGTTGCCCCCAACACAGTGCCCCCAACGGGGTGCCTCCGACACCGTGCCTCCGACAGGGTGCCCCCGACAGGGTGCCCCAACACAGTGCCCCCAACACGTTGCCCCCAACAGGGTGCCCCAACACCGTGCCCCCAACGGGGTGCCTCCGACACCGTGCCCCCGACAGGGTGCCCCAACACAGTGCCCCAACACGTTGCCCCCAACAGGGTGCCCCAACACCGTGCCCCCAACGGGGTGCCCCAACACAGTGCCCCCAACACGTTGCCCCCAACAGGGTGCCCCAACACCGTGCCCCCAACGGGGTGCCTCCGACACCGTGCCCCCGACAGGGTGCCCCAACACAGTGCCCCAACACGTTGCCCCCAACAGGGTGCCCCAACACCGTGCCCCCAACGGGGTGCCTCCGACACCGTGCCCCCGACAGGGTGCCCCAACACAGTGCCCCAACACGTTGCCCCCAACAGGGTGCCCCAACACCGTGCCCCCCGACACGGTGCCCCCGACAACACTCCTGCACGACAGCCCTCCATACACAACGCGACATCATCACAGCATCCGAGGCCCACAGAAAAAAGACTGCAAAACTATGACATTACGAGCGTCCACCTCAACCCATTCGATACTTCAATTACAGCAAGTTATCCTCTGCATTTCATTTTGTGTCTGCAGCCTGTTTGGAACTGGGCTTGTGCGGGTTTAAATCCCGGTCGAGACATAGCCGGGAATAAGGTTGCTAACCTGGTATAGTTTCAAACAGCAGTTTTTTTTTAATGTAAAGGAAACAAGATGGATCCATCAGCAGTGTGATTAATGACCTTTCCTTGGTCATGTGAGAATGCTTGTCACCTTTCCAAAGCGCTTGACCACACCTGACACGTGTGTGTAATTAAGGTCTACTGTGCATTCCAGCTGTATGGTTGGAACAACAAACAGAGTATTTACCCTTTATTTGACTTATTTTGTACCTGGAACTCTGCCTTTCCTGCAGTAAAATAAAATAAATACAGGCCATTTTTTGGCTGTTCTTCGTTGATCTGGGCCAATGAAAACATCCCGAGCCTTCGTTTCGCGTTACAGTGGACACAGCTACCGCTGCTGGGCCCGGCCCGGGTCCGCTGGGGACGGTACGGGAGGGCGAGCCCAGAGAAAGCGGTCTCGAACCCCGGGTCGATGCGTGACCGGAGGGTGTGCGTAACCGCGAAACGGCTCCCCCGACGCGCAGCGGCGTAGCCCGAGCCCGGCGCTAGCGCAAACACGCCGCTAGCTCTGCGGTCTCCTCTCCGGGCCAGAAAAGAGCGGAACTTTTGTTTTGCGAAGGCATTCCGCGCTCCCCGAACATTCTCTCCTCTACCAGCCCGGAGGAAATTCGAAACCCCCCAGGCCGTTCGGTTAAACGTGCCATCACGAGCAGCTACGCCGCGGCGCCCCGCGGAACGTTCCGGTGGTCTGTCTGTCCGTCCGTCCATGGCGCCTTCCGTGTAATCAACAAAGAGCTCTGGGGGAGGGGGGGGTGGGGAGAGTCGAGGGGAACGCAGTCAAATTCAAGGCTGGAGCGGGGACCCAAACGAGGGGGGGGGGGGGGGGCCTGACTGACTGCAGTCATCCCCCCAGGGGGCCTGTGGAGTTAGCATCGTCAGCTAGCCCTGACTGAGAACCATCCTCCTCCCACAGGAGCCACAGAGCCTCTGACACCTCACACCACTGGGGTCTTAGACTTCTAAACATCGGGACCCAAATTAGAAATACTGTTTAGTATCGGGACCCAAATTAGAAATACTGTTCAGTATCAGAACCCAAATTAGAAATACTGTTTAGTATCAGAACCCAAATTAGAAATACTGTTTAGTATTGGGACCCAAATTAGAAATACTGTTCAGTATCGAGACCCAAATTATAAATACTGTTCAGTATCGGAACCCAAATTAGAAATACTGTTCAGTATCGGGACCCAAATTTGAAATAATGTTTAGTATCGGGACCCAAATTAGAAATGTAGTACTTCAAGTACCCATCAAATACCCATATACTAGCACGGCCCAGTGGACTACAGACTCATTTCGGGACCCACCTCATACGCTCCTGTGACCCATTTTGGGTCCCGACCCCTAGTTTAAGAAACACAGCCTAACACACACAGAGTGGGACTCTCCCACAGTCCCGCCCAAACGGCACACAAAGCAACCAGGCCTCCACAGCCTGGGACCGCCACGGCTGGACCCCTACTCCCCAGACCATCGCTGCCTGCCTACTCATGCTCTTTCCTGCTCTGGTTGGTGTTTGTAGTCTTAGCCTTAGCTTCTAAGTGTAGCTTCTAAGTGTGTCAGTGTAGCGTTTGCGAGCATAGCCGTAGCAGAGCTGGGAACACAAAATCCCAGAATGCTTAGCGGATAAAACGGCTGGGAAGAACAAAGGCAGGTGAAGCAAAAACCTTTTCCTTGCCCTCCCTCCTTCCCCCTTCCCCCTTCCTCACCACCACAGACCCCCCCCCCCCCTTTTTTTTGCGATATCGACGGTACGGGTCCCAGCATATTCCCAGATGTCTGAATTATGCATGACTCCCATTTGGTAAATAAAATATTAACTGCCGTGTGATTAAATTGATTCATGTAGGTGTCATTACTTATGGCAGTCACCAGTAGGAAATGTGAGGTGTGGTCAGCAAGGGCATTTCCCCACACACAAACACACACACGCAAAGCGTATCATCCAGCACTGCAGATAAAGACGGAAAAATTATGACTGGGTATCCTCCTCGACCCATTCGATACTTAATTACAGCTGAATATAACAATAACAATATTAACAGCGTGTTTATGTACCTCAGAGCAGATTTCAAACCATTACCGTCAAAAAAAAAAAAAAAAAAAGGTTACTTGTGGGTCACGTCAGCACAGACTGGTCAATCAATGGCTTTACTGCTGACCCACACAACCCTGTTCCTCCACAGATAAAACGAACAAAGGATTTCCTAATGGCTCTCTCTCTATCCCTCCCTCTCTTCCACACTCTCTCTCTCTCTCTCTGTGTAGATGTGCTGGATGTCGGTGCCTTCATTAACCGAAGGCAAAGGCAGTGACGAGACGGGCGATCGAGGAGCCCTTTCGACCGCAGCCGTGCGCAGCTGCGCGTGAAACGGGATTCCGGGGATGAGGACATTCAGCTGCTTGCTCGGGCAAACGGATCACTGTGTGAGGAAACCAGCCTATCACGGCTCTCTCCCTGGAAGACACGCAGCACAGTACGGTGAGCGAGCTGAAGCCAGCCCAGTTTGAACACTTACTTTACCCCCACCCCCACCACACACA
This sequence comes from Anguilla pacifica, assembly GCA_039654925.1. Taxonomy (NCBI): domain Eukaryota; kingdom Metazoa; phylum Chordata; class Actinopteri; order Anguilliformes; family Anguillidae; genus Anguilla; species Anguilla pacifica. The sequence goes on along the minus strand of CM077289.1, from coordinate 59,418,891 downwards.
CATACACACACACACACACACAGACACACACAGGCTTATGTCGTTACGTATTATGAAATAAGGAACTCAAATGAGTCATAGTCACACAAGTGAGCGGAGCTAAGCTTTGGAAAAAAAAAAAGGTGTCAAAGAACTAAGAGAATCCGAGAAAGAAGAGATAGGCTGACTATTCCCGCACCAGATCCATTAAAGTGTAATAGAACCGGACTGACTATTCCCGCACCAGACCCATTATAGTGTAACAGAACCGGACTGACTATTCCCGCACCAGATCCATTAAAGTGTAACAGAACAGGACTGACTATTCCCGCACCAGATCCATTATAGTGTAACAGAACCGGACTGACTATTCCCGCACCAGATCCATTATAGTGTAACAGAACCGGACTGACTATTCCCGCACCAGATCCATTATAGTGTAACAGAACCGGACTGACTATTCCCACACCAGACCCATTATAGTGTAACAGAACCAGACTGACTATTCCCGCACCAGACCCATTATAGTGTAACAGAACAGGACTGACTATTCCCGCACCAGACCCATTATAGTGTAACAGAACAGGACTGACTATTCCCGCACCAGACCCATTATAGTGTAACAGAACAGGACTGACTATTCCCGCACCAGACCCATTATATACTGTAATAGAACAGGACTGACTATTCCCGCACCAGATCCATTATAGTGTAACAGAACCGGACTGACTATTCCCGCACCAGATCCATTATAGTGTAACAGAACCGGACTGACTATTCCCACACCAGACCCATTATAGTGTAACAGAACCAGACTGACTATTCCCGCACCAGACCCATTATAGTGTAACAGAACAGGACTGACTATTCCCGCACCAGACCCATTATAGTGTAACAGAACAGGACTGACTATTCCCGCACCAGACCCATTATAGTGTAACAGAACAGGACTGACTATTCCCGCACCAGACCCATTATATACTGTAATAGAACAGGACTGACTATTCCCGCACCAGACCCATTATAGTGTAATAGAACTGGACTGACTATTCCCGCACCAGACCCATTATAGTGTAACAGAACCAGACTGACTATTCCCGCACCAGACCCATTATAATGTAATAGAACCAGACTGACTATTGCAGCACCAGACCCATTATAGTGTAACAGAACCAGACTGACTATTCCCGCACCAGACCCATTATAGTGTAACAGAACCAGACTGACTATTCCCGCACCAGACCCATTAAAGTGTAACAGAACCAGACTGACTATTCCCGCACCAGACCCATGATAGTGTAATAGAACCGGACTGACTATTCCCACACCAGACCCATTATAGTGTAATAGAACTGGACTGACTATTCCCGCACCAGACCCATTATAGTGTAACAGAACCGGACTGACTATTCCCGCACCAGACCCATTATAGTGTAATAGAACTGGACTGACTATTCCCGCACCAGACCCATTATAGTGTAACAGAGCCAGACTGACTATTCCCGCACCAGACCCATTATAGTGTAATAGAACTGGACTGACTATTCCCGCACCAGACCCATTATAGTGTAACAGAACCAGACTGACTATTCCCGCACCAGACCCATTATAGTGTAACAGAACCAAGTACTTGAGCGAGCTCTGAAACCAGCTCTCCAAACAGCTGTCTTCTGGTTGTAAACAAAACATCGCCCTCCCCCCACCCCTCTCCAAGGAATGAAATCAATTCATTCATGCACACTTGACAACAAACAATAAAAAAAAGGCCACGTGTGTATTACCAGAAAGGCCGTAAAAAAATGTTTGTGGAAAAATGAAAAACGTTGTTCTGTAGGGCAGCTTTGCATCCGGGCTCTCTCACACCGGTGTCCCAAAATCACAAATTCATCTTTCTCTTTCAAACAGAAGAGGAAAATTGAAGGTAAATGCGGAAGACAAGTAAGGTAACATGTTTTAGTTATGCTAGCAGATCGGTTGGTGAGCGGGTAGGTCGGCATCTGTGGGGGGCGGGGGTGGCTGGGGGACGGGGGACGGGTTAGGGGTTGGGGTGGGCAAAATGATCCAATTTAGGACTGCAACAAAACAAAAATGCTAGGACAGGCATCCCGGTGTTCTGTCACACCTTAAGCAGCTCATCCATTAAAGAAAATGAATGTGTTAAAACGATCCATTGCACAACAAAAAAAAAAAAGATCTCACATTTGAACAGCTGCAGAAGTTCTTATGGAAAACGTCAAATTCAGCTGCAGCCATTAAAAAAAAAAGCCCTTGGTGTGACTTTTTTTTTTCTTTCCTCTTTTGGACGAAACAGCAGCAGCACGCAACGCCATTTTTTTTTTTTAGCGGAAAGGAGCGTGAATTTTCGTGGTCACGGCCTGCGTGCGAGAGAGACACGAAGGCCCCCGCTTGCCGTGCCAAAGACCCAAAATCTCTGTTTATTTTCAGAGCCACGCAGCTCCCCGCCCCCCCCCCCTTCCGTCGTAGATTAATCAGGCTAAAAGCCTTTCAGTGTTCCTGTGATGTCACCGCTGAGCAATAATCAACAATCCAGCCCCACAGGGACCAATGCTATGATGGCACTTTGCAAGACGTATCAGTAGCAGACTAAAACCTTTTGGGGGGGGGTGGGGTTGGGGGGGTGGGGGGGGGAGTGTTAGAGAGAAGGGAGGCCCACCATGAATTATGCATTGTTTTACTAAAGTGCTTTGTATGACAATAATTTCTGACCATTACCGACCTAACTACTCCCCGAATATCACTTATGCTAAGTAGCTCCCTTTGAATGGACTGAAATCATTGCATTATCGCCCAAAAAAAAAAAAAAAAAAAGGTTAAAGTATAAAGTATTGTAATTTCCTTGTCAAAACGGATGATTAATGTCTCCTTATCACGAGAGGCAGAGGGGGCACGGGGTTAGGCCACTTCAGTCACTGTGCAATAGAGCGAACCGTAACCAGCCCAAATGTGACACCTCAGAATGTGATTTTTATTCACACGGACTCAGAAAGTGGCGCACACACACGCAGAACACCTACACGGGCAAAGCTTGACTCTCCTCACATCAGTGCTCACATCTTATTTTCGCTTGCGTCAGTCCTGCCTTCTGTCAGTAAAATAACAGCATAACTGTCCTGCCTCCCCCGACAACAGGTCCATGCACACACACACACACACTCACACACACACACACACACACACACACACACACGCACAACATACACGCACACATACACAAACATGCGCACACACGTCTGCACACACACGCACATGCACAACGCACACACGTGCGCACCCACACGCTTGGCTCCCACTCTTGAAGAGTGACACAGGATTAGAACCTTTTTTATTTACTTTTTTTTTTTTTTTTTAACATCAGGGCAGCTGGGGTTCCAGGCTTGACCCGGGGGCCTGCAGAACCAGCTCTGTTCTGAAATCGGCGCCACGTCGATCACTTCCTGGTCAGCAGCCCAGCGGCCTTCTGGGAAAACGACCGCGGGGAAACCGCGCCGGAGGTCCGCCTGGTAACCAGGGCAACGCTGCAAACAAACGTGCAGATAAACGCGAGCCGCCACTGCAGAGCGAGAGGGCCAGGCGAGCGGACGTCCCGGGACACGGACACGTCCCTAGAAAGCCTCTCCGCTGTCAGAGAGAAAAAAAAAAAAGAAAAAAAAGGAAAAACAAATAAAAAGCGAAGGAAAACGGAGAGAGATCTTCTCTGTTCCGTCCTGGCGTGCGGCGGGAGGACGGAATGTATTGAGAACTGTTCTGAACGTTCTGCATCATTGTCCTTCTGTAACCCGAATTTACATGCCGGTCTGGCGCACAAAAGCGTGTCCTTAAAGCCCTCGTGGCTGGTTCGCGTTTCGTCCCCCCTCCCCCCTCCTGGCCCCCCCCCCCTGTAAGAGAGGGGCCCCAGCACTGTAACCTCACATCCCTGGGAGCTTCAGACAGCGAGAAAAAAAATAAAAGAAAACAGGAAGAGAGTGTAGAGGGAAACTGCGGTCGAACGAGGGGCCTCCCACCCTGCCCCCAACCCCGTCCCGCACTGGTCGGGGGTGGTGGGGGGGGGGGGGGGGGGCGGTGGGGGGCCCAAGTTGAAACGTGTCGGCGTGCGGTCCGGAACGCCCGTCCAGCTCGAAGGAGCTGAAGCTCGCCCATGTGGGGCTCAGATGGACCCTCGTTCACCACGAAAAACAAAACAAAACCAAACTCCTAAAGCCCCGGGCCGAGCAGCTCAAACCGACTTTCACCGCCAAACAAAACCCTTTCTTTCAGACCCTGGGTCGCGCTAACAGGGGGGCTACGCCGGCTACGCGCGGTTTCTGGGCGTTTGGGGGGCCTCAATGGGTCCCTCAAATGCAGTAGATTAGCCGTTTTTTTTCATCCGGCTCGGTGAATAGGAGTCGTTTTTACCTCCTCAAAAAAAAAACGCCATTATGCGCCGTCATTATAGATGCGGTAACTAATTCCTTTTTGTCCCGGGAAAGTCGCTGAAGTCCACTCAGTTTACGGTTTGTTGAGCAAGTGAATACCAGATTTGAATAACAGAAGTTTTACTTGAATTTTTTTCCAGAATGTTTTTAGAAATAATTGTTTTTTTTTTTTTTTTTTTAATGCTAAAATGAAACAGGCAGTGTGGGAGGTCTCTGGACTCTGTGGAGAGCTACAGTGCTGCGATTTATCAATCTTATGAGCCTTCTGTCCACTCTTAAAATTCCGCTGAGCTGAAGTTCTGCTATTAACGCCATCTATCTTCCGTGGTCCTCGCCGCTCCGATACTGAGGCCCGGTCACCCCCTCGCTGAGGTTGGGGTCCACGCGCACCCCGCGGCGCTAGCCGAGAGGCTAATTTGAGCTCTCGCCACCGCCGGCGGTCCTCAGCAGCCTGTCCAAACACGTTTTAAAAGGAGTCGCATCGAGAGCCAATCAGCAGCTGAGCGCCGCGACAGGCTGGAGAGGGTCTTTAAAAGGCCCGCAACCAAGAAACTCCGCAGAGCATCACGTTACAAAACACGCCTCTCAATTTCATCAGCTGAGCCCATGCCTCATATCACTGAAATACCCCCCCCCCCAACCCCCTCAACCCACCCCACCCCCCCGACACCCCCCCTCAACCCCCTCAACCCACCCCACCCCCCCGACACCCCCCTCAACCCACCCCACCCCCCCGACACCCCCCCTCAACCCTACCCATACCTCCTCCCTTAACCTCCCTGCTTTTCCTACTCTAAGGGAGAGCTGGTGATTTGGAAGGTTGAACATTGCATTAAAAAAAGCATGTCTGGGATTGGTGAGAGCGTCCTACTGTCGGGGGACTCTGCACCAATCAGGGACTCCCGTTCACTCCCAGTCCATGCTGGCGCTTTGGCAATGGAGGCTGTCTTTTTATAGTCCAAACAATAACAAAGACCTGTTATTCCTCAGAAACTCCACTGCCCCCCCCCCCCCCGTCCCCCCCCAAGTGATGTACACATCACAACATTCCACCCGCCCCCTCCCCTCTTACGCGATCACTGTCTCCACCAAAAGCGGGGGCACAACGCTTCTTGTGCTGATGCTAACTTAATTTAGGAACAAACAAGATTTTGCGAGGACCGTTCTCGTTTTCGCGTGGGACCGCCCACCCGCCGCACAATCGGACCTTTCTGTCGCCGCTGTTGACGTCGTCCCCGTGTCCTGTTCCAGTCTGTTTACTGGCAACTGGCACAGGCCAGCACAGTTTACAGTAGCCCAACTGCAGCCAATCAGTGACCTTTACTCTGGGATGCCCTTTAGACAGGTGAGCAGGGACTCAAACGGGGCCGCACCCTCAGGACTCAAAGAGACGGGACTCAGAGACATGATTCAGAGACAGGATTCAGGACTGGGCTCAGAGGTATGATTCAAACACAGGATTCAGAGGCGGGATTCAGAGACAGGACTCAGAGACAGGATTCAGAGACAGGATTCAGGACTGGGCTCAGAGATAGGATTCAAACACAGGATTCAGAGACGGGATTCAGAGACAGGACTCAGAGAAGGGATTCAGAGACAGGATTCATGACTGGGCTCAGAGATAGGATTCAAAGACAAGATTCAGAGACGGGATTCAGCGACAGGGCTCAGAGATGAGATTGAGAGACAGGATTCAGGACAGCAGTTAGAGACAGGACTCAGGGGCAGCCCAGTGAGACGGGCTCAGACAGACACACGCTGGGTTCGGGGGTGGAAGTGCAGTCCTGTGCCTCAGAGCACTGGAGCCATTTCATGCCCTCATAAACACTGAGGCACACACGCGTCCGACATGAAGAGCAGGAGTCAGGTCCCCCACATACACACACACACACACACACACACACACACACACACATACACACATACACACACACACAGACACACACACACACGCACACACACACACACACACACACACACACACACGCACACACACACACACACACACACACACACACACACAGACAAGCTCACACACACTCACACACAGACATGCAGACACACACACATGACTCCCTGTCGGTTTCGTATCGCATGTCAGTGTGGAGTAATGCCACAGAGAGGGAGGTATGTGTAAATAAAGCAATATGCAGCTGTTGTCCATATATGTATGTATATGTGGTTGTCAGCTTTAAGAAAAAGAGGAAAAGGTCCTTGAGGTGAATCGGAATTATTCAAGCGGCAAGCTCATTATTTCAAATAGCCTACTTGTTATATTACAGGTTTGCAATGGTAGCTTGCCAAGAGCATTTGATCCTTAATTTCAGTAAAAAAATAAATGGAAGAAATAGCTGCTAGCAGCTAGCTGCCGTGCTACCTGTGCTCCAATGTGAGGGAAAGCCACGTCGCTGTAATCTGGCCAGTTCCGTTAGTTGAGTAAATGTGTGGTGCCACATGAGACCTACTGCTAGCTGGCAGCGTTCCTCATACCCTGGGCAGATTTTCGACTCTATAAAGAGAACGGATTACCAATGGAAAGCCACTTCTGTATCTCTCTCCCTCTCTCTCTCTCTCTCACCTCTCTCTCTCTCCCTCTCTCTCTCACTCTCTCTCTCACCTCTCTCTCTCACACACACCTCTCTCTCTCCTCTCACCTCTCTCTCCTCTCTCTCCTCTCACCTCTCTCACTCTCTCACCTCTCTCTCTCCTCTCTCTCTCTCTCACCTCTCTCTCTCCTCTCTCTCTCTCACTCTCTCTCTCACCTCTCTCCTGAGCCAATAAGCTCACCCCGTGCCACTCAATCCACCACACGCCCTTCGCACGCCCATCTCGGCAGAAACCAGAGGCCGCGCTAACCAAGCGCTAACCGGCCAAGGGCGCAGCCGGGCCAAAAAATCCGAAAGTGACCCAATGGGCCCTTCTCCTTCTCACTAGCGGGACGCGAGTCTCCGGTTACCGACCTTTCGGGCAGCGCACGTCCTGACTGGGACCCCGCGTGTCCACTTCCTTTTCTCTCACGAGCGGGAGGCCGGCCGGCCGGCCGGCCGCCCACTTGAAGCAGAGGCCACACTCCATCCACATTTCGGTTCATCAGAGAGAACCTCGGTCTGTCTGTAGGGCTTAAGCTGGCCCGGTAGATAGTGCGGACAGTACCGGCATGCTTACATCTGTTGTTATTCTCAAATGAAGCAACATAGCTCAGGAGGTAAGACCGATTGTCTGGCAGTCGGAGGGTTACCGGTTCAAACCCCGCCCTGGGCGTGTCGAAGTGTTCTTGAGCAAGACACCGAACCCCTAACCGCTCTGGCGAATGAGAGGCATCAATTGTAAAGCGCTTTGGATAAAAGCGCTATATAAATGCAGTCCATTTACCATTTACCAAATGATTTTCAGAGGGCGAACTCCTATTAAGTACTGTAAAAATGGAACACTGTGTTGCAGCAACACTGTGCTGTAGGAACTATACTATCGTCATTGAAATTGCTTGTTAATTTTTAAAAAATTCCTGGTTGGGGTTTCCGTACAGTCAACACTGTGACCACATTCACAATCTAAAGTAACAAAACTCAATCTGATGCTGTTGAGATAAAAACAAAAAGAGAGGAAGTAGACGTATTCCTTCCTGTATTATTATTATTAAAAATGAGTCATAATGGTGTAAACCAAACAATAACTTAAAATAAACCAAATAAGAGTCCACTTTTACTTTTGTGTGTAATAAAAAGGAGCCCTTTTTACACAGAGGTGTTCATTATGTTTCCTGATGTCACACTGTTACAGAATCTTGCCATCTTTAATTACTGTTTCATCTTGGGTCCAGACTCCTGACGCAGAAAGCTAGCCGTATTTTAGTCAATTAAAATTTAATCAAGAACAATTTAGCCCCGCCCGCTAAAGAGGGCGGTGTGGGACTGGAGTGGCATAACGAAAAGAGACAGCTTTTGGGGGAGGGGGTAGGTTTTTTTTTTTTTAAAAAAAAGCCTGGTCAGAGCAGCAGGTGACCTTCAAAATAAACTGTCTCGGCGGCGAAGGTGGGCGTGTGGGGGCCTAAGGCTGGTACCGCAGAGCCGTAACACACACGCTGCTAAGCCCTGGCTTTCCCGCGGACGCGCCAGACTCACCCCGCTGCACGTGCTGGACCGCAGTGCCTTTGACTGAGCGCAGAGATGTGCGAATTGGCCTGGCGGGGAGGCGGCCCGTGGCGAGGCGTGAGGGGGGGGGGGGGGGGAGCGTGTTGGCCTGGGGAGGGGAGGGGGGCGATGGCTTGGCGACGGTGGGTGGGGGGGGGGGGGGGGGAGCGCGAGGGCGTTTATCAGGCGACGCCCAGCCCTCTCCGTGCGTTATCTGAGCCGGGGGACTGCTGAGCTGAAGGGGGCACCCTTTTATCACACAGCCTCCACGTGCCGCTAACTCTACATCTGCTCATCGAGCACAGAAAAATCTGCCTTGCCCCTCCCCCCTCCAGTCCTATTACCCCCCCCCTCCCCCCCCCCCCCCCTTCCTCGATGACCCGACTCCTGGCTCGCAGACCTGGGTCAAACAAACATATTTGTTTTTGATTCAAATGCTTCTCTACGCTTGACTGATCTTGTCTAGTGTGTATTGGAACCAATGAAATGCTGTAAAAAAGTGCAAAAACCCCGCCTCTTCTGGTCATATTGGCATGCTCAATTACATCAGGCAAGATCAACGGAGCACAGAAAAGTATTTGAATCCAAAAATAAATGCGTATTTGACCCAGGTCTGCTGGCGGGACCCTCCCAGCTGCGTACCAGGCGGTGGGGAGTGCGGTCGCGTGACACCGGCCGGGCCGGGGGGGGTGCCGTACCCATCACGCGGTGGGGGCGTGGCCTAAATGACACGTTCGGCTCCATCGCCGTGGCGCCACCGACGATGACTCATCTGCCGACACAATGCTGGTACGGCACAGCGCAGCTGTGGCACCGAGGGGAAGATCGCAACTGCAGACAAGGCCCAGGAAAGGGCAGGAGGGGCTGGAAAGGTAGCAATTTGAGGGTAATTAGAGGAGGGTTTTTCCCCCCCTCAATCTGATGCTCCAAAATAGCCACTTCCTGCTTGTATGTAAACGCACACACCCCCAGCTTGTCCATTTACACACATTTATTTTCCTCTTCTGCTCTAGTTTTTTTATTCTTCGTCTCCTTCTTCTGCAAACATGCTAGTTTCTCGCATATGAAGCACCAAACTGGAAATTTGCATTGGACGAGTTACACTGACCTGACTTTCTCACCAGCTCCAAAAAAAAAAAAAAAAAAAACTCCCACTTTGTACTTTTGGCTGTACTTTTAAAATGACAGAGCATGATTGATAAGGAGACCGGAGGCTTCAAAAGTGAATCTGTAACTCCTCCTGTGTGAATGATTTATTCTCCATTGCTATCCACTCAAACATCAGGCTGCTTCAGTTAGGGTATGATTTTTAAAAAAACCAGAAAAAAAAAACCAAAACGTTTATCAGGAAGTTATATCCTCGTTTACTGGTCCCTGACCTCTGACATCACTTGCATGAGACCAAATTATAATATAGTCTCCTACTTTGCAGTCACTTAAAATAAAGGAATAAGGACACTGTCTTTTTAGCGTACCGTTTCTGTTTGGCTTTCCGCCCCTCAAAATGTACACTGAAAACACTGCCCGTTGCCACCCGCTGGTGCCTCGGAAACAAAGTTGGAAAACACTGCCGTCCTCCGCGAAAAAAAGACGAAGAGTGCCCAAGGCCTCCTGTCATCTTGTTTAGGACATTCTGTATTTCAGAGAGCCGAGAAAAAGAAGTAGAGACGAAAAAGATCCAGCAGTGCTCTCAAACGCAGGCTTTTTTTTGCCCACGAGCAGTCTCTTAAAAATTAATCTGAAGGAGCTGAATTAATACTGAAAGCACTGAATAATTAAAAAGTCGGCTGCATGCGCCGATGAAGAGAGAAGAGTGCAGACAGAAGAGAGGTGTGGAGAGACGGGGACACGGAACTGAATGAAGCAACTCACCTTCACACCAGTCAACCCGGCCAAATTATTTTGCAAGTCTTAATGCGGAAAACTCAACAACCTGCGTCCTTAAAACTGGTCTATTCCCACACACCGCTTTCAGAGTTACGAACGCTCTGCCTTTGCTAATGTGTTCCCACCTCAGGGGTTCTACTGTGTGATGAAGGTTGACCATACGCGACAGGAGCCTCAACAGTCAGATTCGTATTTCTTTACGCGTCACGCAAGACAAGCTCGCGTGGCTGTGGTACACCAAATCCCCCCCCCCCCCACTCCCCATCCTCCCCCCCCCCCCCCCCCCCCCCCGTAGATAACACCTTGGCCTCATCGCGTCGCCTGGTCGGCCTCGTTAAAGAACAAAGAGCTCCAGACCGCCATTTCGACCAATATGCCGTGACCTTTTCTGTGACGGAAGTCATCTATCTGTACCACTGTTAAGTTTTCCTCCTGCCATTTTCAATATCTGTCTATCTATCCAGGATGTTTCCATGCACTGGGTTGCCAGATAGTACAAATTATCCCTCTGACTTACTTGCTGGTCAACAAAACCTCATCCAGTGTCTCTGCAGATCCTACTGTATCCTACCTGACGCTACAGTCTGAGGACATAAGCAGGTTGAAAGGTCATTATGACAAAATGGGGGCAAGAGGAGGGTGGGTGGGGGGGTGGTGGACAGCAGTCAGTCCTGCAATAATACTGTAAACAGAACAGGGCCTCAAATAAACTTGAGCCATTACGCTTATCAGCTGCAGACGTGATTATGATAAATGTTCAAGTAAGCAACACAAAGTTCCGGAGTGTTGGTACACTGTGTGTGTGTGTGTGTGTGTGTGTGTGTACACACCAAATAGATAAGCAAAGCAGCACCGTTCAGGTGGTTCAGGTGAACCGCATCCCACGTACACCTGGTTGAAATTCACCTTTTAAAAAAAAAAAAACCATGGGCTTAAAATACGAAAAATAAATAAAACAGTCAAGGGGCATGGCATCCTATAAGCGGCTTTACCCCAAGTGGCCAAACGCTCTTATGTGGCTACATTTGAAGCCCTATTGCTTTATAAATAGCTATTTTTTCATGACCCACAATGCACTGGGTTTAAGCGTGTCACACATCTTTTCAGCAGCTCTCTCCCCTGCGTCCAAATTCTACTGAGGTTCCAGTGGCACTATTGGCCCGTTCATAGCATGCACGCTCAAAAGCAACAGTGCTCACCAGCTGAGAGTTACAGCTAGTGAGGAACGCACCAGGCTGTGTAACACCCCAGACTGAAGCCGAGCTGTTTATTTGGCACTTTCATATTGTGCTTCCGTGCTAAAAGGACAGACCCCCCCCCCCCCCCGCTGTTCCCCTCGCTGTTCCCTGGGGGGAGGGGGAGGGGAAACGCAGGAACGGAGGCGGGCCATTCTGAATTTCTCTCAGAGAGGTCCCAGGCCTGCTCCGACGTTGACTTCTTCAAAACATTTCTCATAAACCTGACGACTGCGGTGATGCAGATTTTTGGGGGGGAGGGGTTGTTTGGGGGGTGGGGGCATTATCGGAGAACCCTCCATAATCGGTCAGGTGTGACAGCTGCCCCTGAAATAACCCGCTGTTCCCATGTGCCGGTAGTCCATTTGTTTTTGAACGAGGCCTCACTGTTGGATAGGAAACGATGGCAGCTCAGCTGGCCTGGATGTTCCGTGAGGAAGACGAAGGTTCCAGACCTCTCGTCTGTTATCATAGCAACCGCTAGCCTCGCTGTGCGCCAGCCAGGTACAGCTGGCGCGCACTGCAATGGGGCGTCCGAGCGAGGGGAACGCATAGCCGGAATACTCCTGGCCAAATTGACATTTTTCAGACAGCCGCTCGGGGAGATGTTGAGAAATCGGAAATGAGTGGATGCACTGGACTCTGCTCCACAGTGCCGGGAACTTCCTCAAGGTTCCGCCGGCCATCGGTCCAGACCCAAAAACCTGACCAATGAACCCAAACACTAGGCGAAGAGTTGACCATTTGAAGAGTAGGCTTTTTTTTGGAATGTTTTTTTCTTCTTCAAAATTATAAGTCAGTGTTCTAGAACTCCACTGCTTTCAACTGCCAGCAGTGATTGTTACATCAGCATTAGAATGTTCAGATAAGAACACTCTAATCACACATTTGTGATCCTGCACCTTACACAAATGGTTAACAACTGTTACAATGAATGTATTATAGCTTATACAGAGAAGACTAACCTCTGCTTTGAGGTTCGTGATATGAAATGCTCCTCATCGCATATATGTAACATGGTACCTAACCACCACTACATCACAATGTTCTGCTATGGCCGTATGACACACACCAACATGTTGTACCCTAACCTATGCATGTGCAACCATTTACAAGGTATACTTTGTGTTTTTTAAAGTACATTTTACATTTCAAAAGTCAAATATACTATCAGCATTTGCTGTGTATCAAACGGTGGAAAACTGGCACCTCCCTATCTTGTTAGCCATTGACCTTTGACCTCTGTGTCAACAGTGCTGGTGTGATATCCTTGCAGTGCGGCCTGTGGCAAAGTCATTTATTATTAAGGATCAAATGGAGTGAATGGAGGATGATGGGTAAAATTTAAACTTATCTGACATAAGTGACTTACAGAAGTGCATAGAGAAATGGGAACATATGACTGCATTTTATAACTTCAAAGAACTGAGTCTCCAAACTGACGGAGTTCTCAGCCATGTATTGGTTGTTTGCTTTTTATTGTTGTAAGCAGAGACGGTAAAAATCCTGTAGACCGTATCAGAGCATCTATTATTCATTGTTTTTTTGTTGAGGTGAAAGTAGTCCGCAATCTAATGACCTCTCTCCTTCAAATCATTCGTCAGAAACACAGTGCGGGGAAAATGTTTGCAGGGCATACCTGCATGATACCCGCAGTGTACCGGCAATATGAAGAGGCAGTTCGTTTGGATTCGGTCCATAATCCAATCAGAGTGCGAGTTTCAAATGGAACTGAATCTAAATTATTATTGCATGAACGATTTTTAAAAATGTCACGTAAGCAGCAGCAGTTCTGCTAAATGGATTATCTTCTGGAGTTACTTTCATATTCTGCCCATAGCTATTACAGGAACAGCGACTATTTCTTTCAAAGCCAGCTGTTGTCTACACTTCACAGAACACATATGCTGCTAATGTATAAGCGTATTCCTACTCTATTCCACAACAGGTTTCTCTCTTCATTCCTGATTTCCATTTCAATTGGGCTTCCCCTGGTTCTCAAGGTTGTGAAGAGAAAGTGGACAGAATCAAGTGAAATCCAGACACCCATTCTGACTGTCTAATCGGCTTCGATCGTCTCAGGGATGACATAAAAGGTTGCTTCTTCAACAGCCTTGCTATGCGTGCGCCATCGTTTTACAAAGCACGCGCGATTCAGACGCATAGGGAACATAGGAAGGCAGCGATATAGTGCCCTGCGTTCCCCCAGAGCTGGCCCTGCTGCTGCAGAGGGCGGGAATCCGTGCAAAGTTACGCAGGGTTAAGTAACAGGAGGTGCAAAGTTCACTGGAACAAGCCCAGGCAGGTTTTCGACACTGTAGAATACATTGCAAGGAATGTTTACAGGAATCCCTTGTTGGTAAACGTCTTCCACTGAGGCAATATTGCGCCTTTGCTTTCTGTATATTGGCAGTACACCGGGAACCTACCTGGCCTGTGCCAGTCAGCTGTGGCGAAACCAGGAAATGTTTGATGGTCTATTTTTAACCTCGGTGAGCTACTGCATTTATAACAGACAGTCCTTTCACCCCGGAGTTCGGATGGGGTTTTCTCCTTCGATCCGAGTTGCGGTTTATATAAAATATGCTTCGTGGACACAACACCTTGTCACAATGTTCAGTGCAATAGATAAATGACACTTTATAAAGTAAGTACATGTACAATCAGTCCGCCTCCTCCCCACAATAAAATATACGGCTGACGTCATACAGAGATAAGGTAGGATAAGGAACCTAGATAGTGGTGTTAACGCGCAAACTGCGGGCTCGTGAGGAGTAGCCTACCGATCGTTTAAAAAAATGTTCTAGCCAACATGTGGACGCCGCAGCATTTTGAGGTCTGTGAAGCCTTCAGCATCTTGCTAAATGCGTAACGAAAACACAAGCTCGTGTACAAAGGCTAAATTTAGAGTGATGCGATAGCAGCGTGTTGTCGCGGCCTGCAGAAGCTTAACCAGCGGCCGAAACCTAATCTTTCATACGTTGCATTCCTCGGGCGTCAGAGTAGTGTCGAAGTATGGTCTAATATACTCTGCGTGGCCGTCAGAATGGATTACTCTCCTAGCTTGACAATTTTCCACTGTTTAGACCAGCGCAACAATTCACGAGACCGCATGCTGGTTTCCAAACTTTTCCGTATTCAGATACGACTTAAGCTCCACGTGTCTTTATTTTCTGACTTAAAGCAGAGGGCTATTTACCTTTGAAGGTAATTTTTTGTCGTCCTCAGATCTTGCCTGCATTTAAGGCATGATGTAATCGGAATACCGATATCAACACGGTTGCACGTACAATCGACGCACTGGGGCTTTTACATAAGTCACTGGCAACATGACAACATAAGTTGTCATGTTGCCAAGTGACTTTAAAGACCTTGAACAGGTAGTGCTGCAAATGCAAACATTTGGGCTATTTACATATAGGATTTGTTTTACTATTGATAAAGGCTCAGGAGCTATATATTGGTATAGCCAAATGTCATCTTCTAAAAATAAACAAATAAATTAAACTCGCTACAGAACTCAATCGTCAACCAGTTATAGCAGCTGTCAAGCCATGAACATTTCAAATTAACGGTCGCCCTTAAAAAAATACGCTTTGCTTGCATTTTTCTAACGGCTTCAGCTGGAACCACAAACACTTGCAATACACGGAAACGAGCGTGCGAGCTCCAGACAGCTACATGTGTTTCTTGTTATTGTTTTGATGGGCGACAGAAGCGCGTGCTTACCTTCCACCCAGCGGAGCTGTTGCTGTCTCCTTTGTCCTTGAAGTAAGGTACACATCTGACCATCCAGTCGTAGATTTGGGACAAGGTCAGTCTTTTATCGGGCGTGCTCTGTATGGCTTTGGTTATAAGGTCTGCGTACGAGAGGTTCCCCCAAGCGTTCCTGCGCGAGGAGGACTTCCTCGGCTGCTGGGAGCCCAGGCCATTGCTGCTCGCGCCGCTGCCAGTGGTGGCTGGGGACTGGGTGGAGAGCGGGGAACCCGCGCTGTCCTGGCCGAGGGACGATGCATGTATGTCCGAGGCTATGCCGTTTGGACTGTTTTGGTCTTCCCCCGCGATGCTGGTGTTGCTTAGTGCGCCGCTGGCGTTGATGGTCATCGAACCGGCCGTTTCTTCTTCATCGTCCTCTTCCTCGGGGATAATGTCCGCGTCGCTGGGTTCGGGTTTCCCCGCGCTGGACTCGGGTCGGGGTAAAGGCCAGGTGCACGATCTCGGTCTCTTTTGTGGTTCAAACTCTGGATCAATTTCGACGTCTAATTGAGACAGCGGGTCTTGCGATAGTACCTCTGCCATCTCTACGCTCGGTATTCGTCCCTGCTACACACCAATCAGTCAACAAACAAGTAGCGAATACCTGTCAAAGTCGCATTCCATCAATGCGTCTCAATTGGTTTTAGCCTAAGTTGGTACCCAGTCCAATGCTCCCAAAAGAGATTCACACGACGCAATGTGTGGCAGCCTAAATTAGGCTAAACGCTTTAGTCTGTGTTATAGGCTATATTTTCCTTCTTCTTCACAACGAGCTTTGCAGCTATAATAAAACAATTTCCATTAGCTGCGTGTATTCCAGTAACATGTAGCCTCTCTTCAACACCATGTCCTCACCAAATGATCTCTAGCTACCTAGCTAACTAGTTAGCTATCGTTATAGAAGGTAACTTGTATACGGATACATCACTAAATATTTTTGGTTGTTTGTTTACCTTGTTTGATGCTGATCAATATTAACAGGTTATTCACAAATCGAACGCCGAATCAAAGGCTTTGAAAACAAAAGCGTGAATTAAGTTCGGTGCGTGCGTAGATCCAACGGTGCTGTGATGCAATGCGAGTAAGCTTGCTAAGACGCTACAAATATTGAGAGTAGGCTACCTGAAAAATCAGAAGAAAACTGCACTGACGTTGTAAATTATAAAAACATGTACGTCCACCTCCAGTAGCCTACCCCTCCGTCGGAATATTCCTGTTGGCTGATCAGCTTTTCAAAATAACTTCGAGGAATTATAATAATAAAAATAAAAAAAACATGAACAAACCAAGAACAATAACAGCTGCAGCAGAAACTTCAGCTAGCTCGCTACAGAAGAAACGATTAATGTCCGCAAATTCATATTCCTCTCGCCGCTGCCATCTTGACAGTTTTCCTTTCACTCTCTGGTCCTTTTAATAACTGGACAGGAGAGAGACGCCAGCTTCTCTGTCAGCTCTGCGTGTAAAAAAAAAAAACCCAGCGTAAATAGTACACACCAGCCTGGGCTTTCTTGTCTCAGTTTTTATAGCTACAAAAATCGCAAAGCAATTTGCAAAAATAAAATAAAATAAGTTATTAAAAGGAACAAACGCGACTTTACTGTGACAGTACCTTGCACAACCTAGCTAATGCGTTATCCTAGTTCACATTCCGTCTCCTGTCAGCGAGCAGCAAGCAGAAACTTATACAGTACTGTATTCCGAGACTCAGCCTAACCCCAGTTAAAAGACCTGCCCCCTGGATTCCGCGTGCGGGATCGCCTTTTAAAGAGACAACATCCGAATATACAGTAGTGGGGTCTATTACAGGACATGTCGAGGCAAGTGTCTTTTTGGTAGCCTAATACGCACAAATCACCGCGTAGCAGCGGCGAGCCGATTTAAATACATGCAATCAACATAAGACTCGGAAGCTGGGAAGTAAGCCACCCTAACACTAGTCTTACAGTTGTTTCAAGAGTGACACCTGGAAACTAATGTTTTCACCTGTCGTGGTACTTTCCCTGTAAGTCATCTATACTTATGAGAGTTTCGATACACACCTTATGAGTTTTTACTCCCTTCGTCCGAGTTTCATTTTTAAGTTTTTGTGTAATTATGTGGAAGTTAATTTAGGAGTTTAAGGGAGTTCATTTTAAGAGCCCTTTTACAGGATTCCGTGTCTGAACGATTAAAAGATCTGAATCATAATTATCTAATTGTGGTAGGTAGTGTGGACTACGGTCCATTGCGCATCTGGTAAGTAAATTAGCATACACACATTTTATAGGCTATTTGTGTGTGCGTACCCACGCACACGCGGAGATATAAGCGTCCAGATAGCGACTAGGTCAATTAATACATTACTGTTTCTCTCGGCGTTGTGCAATACCTGCTTTAAAATGTCCAGTATGTTTGCCCAGTAATTTCTGTAAAGGCCCGTCCATCAAGTTCGTCAGAACGGAGAGGACACGCCCACTTCAAGCTAGTTCGACTCCCTCAAACACATGACGTCATTTCATTTATAATCAAGAGACAGGAGGAATCGACTCGGTGCTGCCCAGTTCCATCCTGTAA
Source organism: Anguilla pacifica (assembly GCA_039654925.1). Lineage (NCBI taxonomy): Eukaryota > Metazoa > Chordata > Actinopteri > Anguilliformes > Anguillidae > Anguilla > Anguilla pacifica. Next base: position 59,400,915 of record CM077289.1, on the reverse strand, counting down.
GTGATGCATCAGTTCACCCCACCCCCACCTTATTTTTCTTACTGTACCGAGGCGACAGTGCCTTTGTTTCGCAAGGCAGAGACGGTCCTTTTCGGGGACGAAAGGAATGACCGATCTGGTCCGATGTATGTAACGGAATGCGCTGCTTCGTCGGTGCTGATCAATAGCAAATGTTCGTCACAGTGATCTTAAACGATAAAATGCATCATTAGGTGTGGAGGAGGAAGTGTACACTAAAGGATGTTTTTAAATACAAGTCACAGCATATAATATATTCTACTGAACTGCATTTACCCGAGGTAGTACTCTGAATAGTCCTCACTACAGAATATTTAATTAGATGAAATAAGGAGTTGAATATTGCCAAAACATTACATCATTTTGCACAGTGATCTGTTTATATTTCATGCTCCCTGTCCTCTGGAAACAGATATACAGAGTTGGCATTTTGTGTGATGTATTGTGGTGTAGTTATATTCTGTGTCTTTGTTTCTGAAGTCATAGACCAGTCATATTGACATCAGCAGCATACATGCATTTTTAATACTAGTGCCATTGCTTTTCATACAGTGTTCTACAATGCAGTGCATATTCTTCAACTGCAGCCACAGGCTGAGAAGAAGGCAATTTCTCACTTTCAGTTTCTGATCTGGATTAGGCCCAATCATGTTTAGTTCCCTCTGCCAGACAACACCACCCCCCACCCCCCCACCCCCCCTTGTAGGAGAATGCTTAGTTCAGCATTTTTGCATTGTGAGCTTCAGCTGCTCCAGACAAAGGAGAAGGGACTTGTATCACCCTGTCTGATTTACCTGGAGGATATCTGTAGGCTGGGTGATGCCCAGGTGCCCAGGAACCCCCTATATCCTGGGAGTTAAGGGGTGTGGGGGGGGGGGGGTGGAGGAGGTGGGGGGGTTGGTAGGGGGGAGGTGGGGTTGAGGGGGGGTGATACCTGGAGTCTTCCCCCTGGAGCACCTGCCTCGCTGGCTGTACAAGACCAGATGTCCCTCGATGCGCAGTCAAACCACTGGATATGTTCTATGGGGGGGTATGTTCAGCTGGCCGGCTGCTCTGCGCAGACAGACTGCGCCCTCTTCGGCTCATGCGGTCAGCCCGGTCTGCGCAGACAGACTGCGCAGTCAGCGGCCTGCCCTGTCCGGCCGCAGCCGAGGTCCCGGAGCGTGAAAGGACACCGGAGGGCAGGGTGTCAGCGCGCCTGTTTCCCTTTCTCACCGCGCTTCCCCGTGGCGAGCGCTATATTTGGCCCCCGCCGCCGTCCCTTTACCGCCAATCCGCCTGCGCTCCGCCCGCGGCTTCCCCTTACCCCGCGCGCGCGTCGCCCGCCTGATCGCCCGCCCGCCGTCGCTCCGGCAACCGTCGCCACGGCGCAGGTTTCCCGGGCGTCGGCGCGGTTAACGTGTCGAGATCACCGCTAATAAGCCCTCTGTGAATTGGCGATACATACAGTATATATATGAACTGGGCTGTTTTTCGGGGTGACGTAGACGAACCAGATCATATATTTCCATTAAGGAGCTTGGAAGGACTGTGGGAGAATTTGGGTGGGGGAATGGGGGGTTGGGGGGGGGGGGGTAGGGGGGTGTGGTTGGACAAGTTCTCTGAACTTTTCCAGGTGCCTCACACAAAACCACTGGATGCCAGCTTCTTCCTAACTGCCAAACAGTGACTTCCGGCCCTCCACCCTTCTGAAATTACACACACAGCACTGGTTTGGGAGGGTAGGTTTGGATGAAGGATGAAGTCTGTCAGACTAGAGTATGAGCAGCCAATCCACTGCAAATAAAGAACGGATAATGGTGTGGTAATAGTGTGGTAATGGTGTGCTAGTGGTGTGGTAATACCATGCCTTCAGTGCGGCGATGAAACGCAGCGTGGTGGAGAACTATCTGCCTGTGGCTGAGAGCACAGTGCAGCCCTTCACCCCCGTTTCTGTTGGGGTGGAGTAGGGAGGAACCTACTGGCGTTGTTACCGCCGTGTTCCCGTGAGGCTGGAGGACGCAGGAGGAGGAGGAGGAGGAAGAGGAGGAGGAGCGTTCAGTCCGAGGGGTGCCGGTGGCGGCGGCGGTGGCGGCGGCGGCGGCGAGAACACCCACCGCGCACCAGCCCTTTTGGGGAAACGAGCCAGGAAACGTTCCCTTTTTCCCTGAGACGTCTGAGCGCGCTCATTAGCCCCGGCCCGTCAGTCAGCGGGCCCCTCCCAGCTTCCTCTCTGTGACAAAAAAGAGGGGGGAGGGGGGGGGGCACGAGACTCCGGAGCGCTCCTCCTGTTTTTACAAGGGCTGGAGGAGGAACGCCTCGATGGGAGCTTACTCCCCCCCCCACTTCGCTCCACTTCTCCTGCCCAAACCTACTCCCTCCCCCCCCACCCCCCACCCCCCACCCCCAACCCCCAACCCCCAACCCCCAATCTCTGATGACTGTAATAACAGCGGAGGAATTCCCAGAAAAAACAGAAAGTGTAGCAGGTCCGTCCCGGCCCAGGGTGGGCCCAAATAGGCCGAGGAGAACCACGGACAGTGGGCCCATTCAGAGGGCCTTGCCTCTGGGTGGAGAGGTGACAGATTTTGGGAGATTTTCCTGTACCCCATATATCTGCACCAGCACCTCTCCCGCACCTGCTGGAATGGGACTGCAATGTTGGCCAAGTGCTGGTCAACACACCTTCCCATAATCACCTGGGCCTAGTGATTTTTTAAGGACTTTTTTTTCCACGTCTCAGTTTCTTCCTCCCTCTCATTCCTCTGTGTATTATGCTCATTTCGCTGCCGCCCCATTAGCCCCTGCGGTCGGTTAGTCTCGTTCCACCATTTTACGGTGCCATCTTTTCGAGAGAGCGTTTGGAGGAGAACGCTCGGTGTCCGTTGAGGTCATTCTGAAAATGGCGCTGTTCAGATCGGTTCTGTCCATTTCTGTCCATTTTCAAGTTTCTCCTTCAGCGGTCCGATCGATTGCTGCTCCCCCAAAGTCCGCTTTTGCGGGAGAAATCCTCTGTTTCTAATACACTCACCGATCCCACGCTGACCGATTGCCTTCTGATAAGGAACACAAACAGAACACAAACGTATACGAATGTGTTTTTGTGCAAAACCAAGGGGGGAAAAAAGTTCCCCAGGAAGATGAAATTGGAACGTGCACAGAGACTCGTTTTTTAGTGGACAGTGTGGGGAATGTAGCATGCGCTAATTGACCAATTAACCCAAGCGCTACTGTATGTTAATGCTCCTTTTTTACAACCCCAACCCCCAACCTCTCCACTTCCTTTCAAAATAAAAGCCCCTTTTGATGTCAGAATCACCTTGTTGTGGAGTGGAGCCAGAGCAGCCCCTACGGGGGAACTAACCTCCCGGGCGGACGGCTCCTGAGGGACTCGTGCAGGTGCGCGACCTTCACGCCGGAGAGAGGGCAGTTTCCGCTCGCGTTGCGGCGGCGGCTGCGCACGCGTGTTCTGCGCTGCCGCTGCGCACCGCCTCGCTGTTATGGACACAACCCGACTGGCTCAAGTCAGGCCTGGAAAATACCAGATTTGCCAGCCAGGGAAGACGTTAGGACCGCGACCCTGAAAAGCAGCACAAAAACTATAAGGCCAACCTTCCAGTGCTACCAGGATGTATTTGTATTTAGCTTTCTGTCATGTCTGAATTTAGGGGGCAGTGTGTAATTTAGTATTTTAATTTCACATTTGTGCATTTTCAGTACAGCCCGTTTAGCATAATTTTTCTTCAGTTGAGGGCCTTAAGGCAGTGCTTATTTTTAATTTTACGTGAGGAGGAAAGCGGGGTTTTTTCGTGTTTTATGAGTTTTTTTCCGCCTCCTCGTCATCCGTGCGTAAAGAACACGCAGCCGGTCGTGTGACGCCAGCTCCCCCCCCCCCCCGGTGCGCTAATGGGTCCCTGGGGCTACCTGTCCTTTTCAGGCTTCCCTGCACCGGGACAGAGAGCGGAGGACAAAAAAAGCAGGCCGGCCCGAACGACCCCGCTCACAAAGGGGCGATGGAGGGGCATTCAGACCCCACGATGCGCGGGAGCGGAGCACGCGCCAGCACAACGGTGGCCACCTGTTTGGCCCCGTCGGTTTGGGGCCGTCCCGACTCCAGCAGGAGAGGTCCCTGGTCCCGATGCAGCCTGGGACACTTGCTCAGGGCACTGAGCGTTCCAGCGAGCGGGGCACGTCTTCTGTCTGCAAACGGCAAGCATTTCGGCAACCCTTCTTTCTTAAGAACAAAACAAAAGAACTGTAGATAAGGAAGAGGGCTTTAAAGAACAGGCCTTGAACCTGCTGACGGGGGTTATTTGGAATATGTTATTGCGTTGCAGACGACGGAACATTCCCCCTCGTGAGTCACCGGGGAGAGGTTGTGCCACTCTTCTTCTTGTGTTGTGTATTAACCCATTGATATCCAGTGGTAGATGAAGTGGTGATGACACATGTGGTAGCCAAGTAAAATAAAAAACACACGAAAAAGCAAATCAGATATTTAACAACACACATGACCCTGACGATACCAACACCAACAGTTAATGCATTTGTGGTAGGCCCTTCAAAGTTGGACTTTGCACTGAGCATTAGATTCCCTTCACCGTACAGTCTGTAAATCTGATTAATTTTTTAATCTAAAGAATGAGTGCATTTCTGAGAGTAAGAAATCTGCTTCTCAGACATAAAAAGCCGGCTTTGTGCAGTACTGCATTTAGGCCTAACCCGTACTTCCTGTAATGGCTGGAGTCACTGTTTTCCTCCGTGACGTTTTTACAGTCCTGAAGGCGAAGATAATGTACCAGCGAACTGCGGCAAGGCTCAGCGCCGCGTGCTGTTCCCTGCTGAATCACCCTTTTAATGATCAACATCACGGGCCACTGGGAGCTGGAGTCCCTTTCAGTAAAGCAGCGTAAATTATCCAATTAATGTGTACAAAGAGGGAGGCCAACTTTACTCGCCTCCTCCTGCTTTGTTTGGGAATTGTCCTTTAATTGGATTTCGTGGAAACAAAAATATAGAAGTGATTGATTTCCTTAATTGCAAAAGTGCGAGCGCCGCCAGAGCCCTACGCGGTTGTCGCGCAGTTTCGCGAACCTACGCTAAATGCTAGCCGTGGAACGGTCAGAACGTCGTTAGCTTGGATGTGACTATTTGCCGCAAGATCGTGTGCGTGCAGGGGAGAGATGGCACAGCCCGCCGAGTCTCACCCCGCGCTTAATAATGCATAACGTCTCCCCGGCTCCGGGTCCGCCTCTAGACACACAGTCCCGCTGATCCGCTTGCACTGACGTCACTCTGTCCAGAGCACTCAGCGGGACCGCATTACCTCATCTTTCAGTGCACCAGAGTAGGCTACACACGGCCGGAGTCCCTGGACGCTGCTGGAGAGCGCGCTGCTGCCATCTTGTGGAAACTCTCACAACTACACATTCTCACGTCGCCTTAATTTCACTGTATCTGACGTGTCGGTGACAGCCGATTGGTTGACGTGTGTTTGTCTTCTTTATCTTCTTTTGTGCTTTTAGTTATTAGAAACACCGTAAAAAAGAGACTGATTTGAGGTCCTGGAAGGTATATCGGCCAGTGTACCCCTTTCCTACAGAAAGCACCCAGGAGTTAAAGTTTTCTTTTCTTGGTGCAAACTCCTTTTTCCTACTTCCTGATTTGTGAGGATCTGTAAAAACGTGCCCCAGTAACTGAAAGGGTCTAACCAACACGTCGCCATTGTTGATTTGAACAAATATTTGGGTGAAGGACAGCACTCGCAACCAAATAAACCTTTAAGCAACGAGTGGATGGGTTTTGGTGCTCTGCTTTCATGAGTGTGTATTTTGCTGAAAATAAAGGATCTAGATCAGTCACAGGTGCCTGAAACAATATCCACACTACCCTTGAGTCAATGCAAGGCACAGTGCAACTCAGGGAAATGGGCCTGTTTCTGCCATCAACTATTATTGCAGATTCCACATTTTCCACAAGGTGGCGCTCCATACCTTCCATAACTATAGTCTAGGATTTGGCCAGACATTAAAACTATTCGGGTGACAGACCAATAATAAATGACACTATTTTATCAAGCAGTACCAATTTGCAATATGCACAGTTCTAAAAGGTGCATCTCTGAGAGACATTTCACACACATTAAACAAATTTATTTTCAAATAAAATGGAGCAATGTGTCCCATTCCAGCAAGGGCAAGGACCCTAGTGTAGGAAACCTGGAATTCATGAAAGCCAGTTCCAGAAAGATGCGGGCAGAGGGAGCTATAATGTTGAATGGCATGTCCACATTGTGTGGTTTTTTTTACAATAGAAAAGGTACACAACTTGTCATAAAGACACAAATATGCTGTCAAAGGAAGTTTAATATGATATCTACTTTATTGTTGATGATCAATTCATTTTTACTGCGCTCGGTAACGTCAGTTTTTAAAAATGAAATTCAGCTCGGAACTCAAATCCACTTAACTACAACTTAACAGAATTTCTTAAACTTAAGACCTGTTATTATTATCATTCATACAAGGGTTACCTTCCAATTAATGAAATGAAGGACTGCAATGAAGCTGCTGAAAAATATAAATATTTTTCTGTATTTATAATGTTCTGAGTATGCACAAGATGAAAAAAATATGATACAGTAGTAGTTATTTGACGGGTCAGGTGCACTGCACTGAAGGGGCAGGCTCGTATTCCCGCTGCAGTCGGCTGCGTCTGCGCAGGTCCGGCTGCGCATGCGTCTGCGCAGCTACGCGCCGCTCCTGTCCCCCGCTGCCCAGTACTGCGCCGTCTGCATCTCCGCCAGGCGGGAAACCGTCCGGCGGAAGGCGAAGATCTCCTCCTCGGCCGTGAATATGGAGAACTTCCTCCACGCGTCCTGGACAGCAGTCAGGTGATCATTACCACGGTAACGGCTCCGCGTTTCAGTCCTTCGTTTCATTTCCCCGGCCCCCCTCTGTTCGGCAGCCGAGGGGTGCTTGTGGAGATAATAACTCCAGGCTCCCCCCACAGCTGCTGAACAGTCACAGTTGGCACTTCGTCGCTGATAATCAATCAGTGGACTGAGACTGAGACTGAGCCGTAGAAAGGGATGGTTTCAAAAAGAGGTGAAAACAAGCGCGTGAGACAGAAACGATGGGGAGCTGGACAGTGCTGGAGCCCAACTACGCAACGGACGAGGCACTAGCGCAATTCTGCGATTTCATCCTCTCGAGGGGGAAAAACACTCAGGTAGTCTAGATCCCCTTTCCTACTTTAAGAGAAACGAGGCAGTCTACATCCCCTTTGCCACTTTAGGAGAACACACTAAGGTAGTCTACATCCTGTTTCCCCCTTTTGGGGAAAACACTTAGGTAGTCTACATCACCTTTCCCCCTTTAGGGACAGTCTAAGTCCTATTCCCCAGTGGGGTGTCAGTGCTCTGGGGTCTCACCTTGCCCAGTCCCAGGTCATCCATCAGCATCCTATGCCCCTCGTCCTCCAGGTTCTGCTGGGCGTGAACGAATATCCTGTGGGGCGGAGCCTGGGCCAGGATGACCACCCGCACCTGGAGTGAGAGCAAGAGCGAGAGCGCCACCACCTGGTCACCGCCCGCACTGCTGCACCCTGACTCCACCCACCCAACCCCGGCAGAGGAACAGACGCTACGGGGGTCTAAGTGAGCGCCTGAGTGCGGTGCATGACCATAGCAAAAAGGATGCTGGGAGTTGGAGTCCACCAACTCCAGTGCTATAGGGCTCTATAGTCGTGTATGCAGGAACTCAACATCCCAGACAGCAGGTGACTCCGGCCGGATCTGAGCTGATACTGGGCCGAAGTCAGCACTGCAGATCCGGCCTGAAGTCACTTACTATCTGGACCGTGGATCAGGCCCCCCCCCCCAGGGTTGCCCCGGCAACCGGTGAAAAGGGGGGCGGGGCCTCAGCGCGTGGCTGGCGGCGCACCTTGTTGTCGTAGAGGGTGTCGATCAGGCCGATGAGACGCCGCGCCTGGTTGAGCTCCTTCAGCGTGAGCTGGGGAACGTCCCGAATGAAGACGGTGTCGAAGTGCCTGGCCAGCTCCAGGTAGTCCCCAGCACCCACCGGCTGTGCACAGAGCATTACATTACATTACAGGCATTACATTACATTACATTACATTACAGGCATTACATTACATTACATTACAGGCATTACATTACATTACATTACAGGCATTTATCGGATGCTCTTAGACAACTTTTTACATAGCAATTTTTTTTGCATTGTATCCAATTATGCAGCTGGATATATACTGAAGCAATGCAGGTTAAGTACCTTGCTCAAGGGCACAACAGCACTGGGAATCGAACCTGTGACCTTTAGGTTACAAGACCAACTCCTTACCCATTATACTGCACTGCTGCCCCAAAAGCACAAAGCACCAAGCACTCGTTTCTGTGCTCACCATCATTACCTGTACCAAGTACACTTATCCAAGTACGACTTTTTAAGGTTTTTCTTTGTTTTTTTTGCATATTTACGTATTAATATATTTTGTATTGTCTTGTTTGCCGCAATTACCACTGTGACCTCAAATCAGCTCGCTACTCAAAGCACAATGTGCTCATCTTGCATCCACTGAGGCACCTGCATTGCGCCGTCATGTTTAATGACTCCAGACTACCAGTTGCGAGACCGATAATTAGCCATGGTCTCCTAGCCTCTCCTTTTTTTGTGCGCACTTTTCCGAGTCCCCCCCCCCCCCCCCCCAGTCTGATAAATGTCCAAGCGTAACGAAAACGACGGGGAGACAGATGCTAATGCGCCTCGACAAACTGAATCTGCCCACGATCGGGGGGCTGCTGTGCCAGAATGTTTCTAGCTTGACAACGCTCCTCACTAAGAGGGCTTTTTCAAGGGAGAACAGGACAGTAAGGAGAGTAAGAAAGAAAAGAACGTAAATACAGAATTGAAAGTCGGGTGGCTGTGGTTGGCTTAATGGTCAGGGAACTGGACTCGTAACTCCCAGGTAGTTGGTTTGATTCCCAGGTGAGGTCATTGTACGCCCAAGGAAAGCACCGAATTGCTTCAGATACAGTCTAAACGGAATGTATTTAAGCTGCGTAAGTTGCCCTGGATAAGTGTGCTAATGTGTAAGTGTAACTTCTCACTCGCGTGGGTTTACTCCGGGTACTCCGGTTTCCTCCCACACTCAAAGACGTGCATGTTAGGTGCGCTCCTGCAGGTGCCCTCGACCAAGGCACTGGCCTCAGAACTGGAGTTGGTCCCCGGGCGCTGCACTGTGGCTGCTCACTGCTCCTAAGTAACTAGGATGGGTCAAATGCAGAGGACAAATTACCCCACGAGGTTCAATAAAAGCATATCTGTATCTCTATCTCACTCAAAGGAGACACCTGTAGTGATCTACCTGGGAATCAAACCTATCACCACCTGGTTTCAAGTGCAGATACATAATCACTTCTAGACTTTTGTTCTGTAGTGGGACTGTCTTAATCCAAGGCTAGCCTCGATAGACGCAAAGATCTGAGTGGAGCTCAACGCTAACGTTTATTCCCCCAAGGAGCACATCTGCTCCTAACGTGCGCAATTTTAGGAGCACACTAATGCATCCCAATTAGCAGATGTGCTACTGCATTATTTTTTTTCCAGTTGGCACACAGCACACATTAAGGAGTTAATGCCCCTAAAATGGGAGCACTGTAGAGCCCTTAAGATAGACAGACAGACTGAACTGTGATGGCAGAAACTTTTGGAAAAGCAGAAAGGACTCAGATCTGAGTAAGGAAGCGTCGGGCTGAGGTTCGGCTCAAAGCAGCGACTATCACTGCTTATTCTAAACTACGCTGGATTTTTTTTGTGGGGGGGGGGGGCAAGTAAGCAGGAGAGAGGGATGCATTAGAGTTTTCACGTGTGATGCGGAGGTAGCACAATGCACCCCCCCGGCCCCAGCCCCCCCCGCCCCCCGCACCCCCCCCCCGTCCGCGGCACCGATGCCGTCGCCGTTCCTAAAAGGCAGTGGGAACAGGCTGAGGGCTCTTCAGGGGGGTCTTCAGCACCCATTTCAGTGGTATCTCAGACCACTCCTGACAGGCGTGGGGGGCGTGCTGGGAGCTGGCAGATCCCCCGAACGCCAGCGAGAGAGGCTGGATATCGGCGCTCTGTTTCGCTAAAGTGCTGTTCTTATCCAGCAGCCAGGAACGGCAGGGGGGGGGAGTGAGTCCTAATGGCACAGAGCAGTTGAGTGGAAGCTGGGGGTGTGTGGGGGGGTGGTTGAGGGTTTGTGTAAAAGATGACTTCACCACTACCGACCCCCCCCCCCCCACCCAGGCCAACTTCTCAACACAGAACCAACATTTATGCTGGTTCCAAAAAAACAAACCGGGCCTCGAGCTGGGCCACAAGCACCAGCGGTTTGCGCAGATAGCGGTATGTCAATTATACGCGTCACCCTAAGAATGCTGTCAGAGTTCCACACAGTAAACGCCACACAGCGCTCTTCCCACCATGCAGAAATCTGCAGTCGACATGTCGTGGCCGGACTCGCGTTGTATATTAGCATACGACGTCATTAGCATACGACGTCATACGATAGCCTAGTTACGTCATTGGCCCTCGTGTCAGTGGTGGGAATACGTGTGAAACTGTCCCTCTTTCCTCGCTGAAGAAATTTCAAAAGCCTGCTGGCCTGAAGGACACTTGTTGCCACATTTTAGGTCATGTAGTTTTGAGTGCTGTCAGTGTTACGTCTATGTAAAAAAAAAGAAAGAAACGGTCCCTGCATTAAGTGGTTCCTTTCTCCCGCTCTCCAGTGCTTATCCAAACAGTGAACTCCTGAATTTGAACACCCCAGTCTGGCTATAATCGGGCTTGGGAATGAAGACGGTGATGCAACCTGTGGTACGGTGTTTAATCATTAACCGAGTGAAGCATTTCGCCACTGCTTGCACTTTATCCCACACAGGTTCCTCACCCAAGCACTCCCATTTCCTCCTTCGTTAACCCTTTAAGGCGTGAGATCGCAAATATACGATTCGAATGTTCTTAACTGAACATTCTAATGCTGATGTAACAATCACTACTGGTAACTGAAAGCGATGGAGTTCTAGAACATTGACTAAAATTTTAGAAAAAAGAAACCATTCCAAAAAACCTCTTCAAAGAGTTAAAAATAGCTAATTTTTGCTGTAGGTACATCCCATTTCTGCAACGCACCCCCCAATTCAGGATGGGGAGGGCTAGCACAAGTGCCCTCTGAAATGCCCTTGGTCAGCTGACCGCCTATTTTGACACTGCCCATTGGCCAGCTAAACTTCAAGTCATTGGTCAAAAGACTATGCACATGAGCGTGATGATGTCATAGACAGATTTAAAAAGGCAAAGGTTACCGTGCCGACTGACATGACGACTGACACCCTAGTGATCCAGATCCAAGTCAGAGCAGAAGGGCTATAGCCAAATGTGCCACTAGGGAGACTCTCACACCATATTTGAATCAATCAAAACATTTATCAAACTTTTAATAAGGTTTAATTTAAGTTCGCTATTCAGATTTGAGGCAAATGACTCAATTTACACAGTAAAAGGGTTATTTCATTTAGCATCCTGTATTTTTCAAATGCTGACAGTCGATTTCCAAAAAACTCCATGCACAACATTTCCAAAAACAAGACTGGCTACTGCTGCTCGAAGTGGTGAAAGATTCATTTTAAAAGACAACAATTAAACAGGTGGCAGGTGTCATCACAAGGTACATTGAGCCCAAGGGCCTGGTTGTCCTATGAGATGACAGCAAGTTTTTCCAGCATTTTTAAACTAAAACGAGCCTGTTTTGTGCAGCAGGTTTATAAGAGAAATCATCATGCATGTACTGAGCATTTATACACAGCCCCAATTCTAGCACTCCTCCCCCCCCCTCCTCCCCACCCCAAATTAATACTGGCCCGTTTGCATACAACATTGTTTTAATTTCAAGTACTCGGCTGGATATATATAATTTTCCAGAGGTGACAATTTAAATGGCACAGTTCAATCTTTTGTGTGAGTGGCACAAATCATCATAATAACCGCCACTTCAGCCCTGTATATTCAGTTTTTCGATTGCAGCGACCCATTCACCAACCGCAGCTCCGCGTTATTAAATGTCAATTTATAGATAATAGTTTCTCAGCGCGAGCAGCGGGACGAGCAGCCGCAGAGCGGGCAGGAGCCGCGAAAGGTCATGGCTGTGTAAACTGTCTTATGACGCAGCGAGAGACAGAGAGAGAGAGACGGGGAAAATAAAGTATTGTTTTTTTTGTTTTTTTTTTACATAGTCGCTCTCGGTCACATACGGCTACGCGGCTGCCAGCTGCGGGGGAAAAATCGTTTAATAATTCCTCGGTAACAGTGACAACAGCAACAACAAATGACCTTCCGGAATAAAATAAAAAAGCCAGGCCTGAAAATGCTAGCTGGGTGCGCGTTCGCGTCTTTTCGTGGATTTTTCACTCACGCGGTCGCACAGCTCCTCGAAGGTACAGTCCGCGAGGGTCCCGCAGGTTTTGCTTAAGCGCAGCTTTCTGCCCTGCACTTCCAGAATCCTTGGTCGAGTAACTATGGGAACACGAACAAAGCATGTTTCTTGCCTGGGTAATTACAACAGCGTACAAAAAAAACTCATCCCTCCCAAGCGAGGAAATGCATAGCCGGATAAATAATAGCGAATGATTCAACACAGAAATCAGACAAAATACTGATACAATGGCAGCCACTTGAGTCCGCACCCCTCCACCCAGCATCACCAGTGGAACTTATTAATTGGTCAGCGGAGATTGGGGCCCCATTGTCCTCCCAAATGTATTCTCTTTCAAGAGAAATTAACTTACGTACTATCATTTTGTTTCTGCGCCAGCTCATCAAACAGCTTATCCATGTCTGCCCGCACATCAGCCTCGCTTGTGCTACAGTGAATGGGACAATAGAATATGATATTAATAACACTTGAAGGCAAGATCAAACATCTGTTGGGTCCCGCTTAGCTTTTCGCCCGGCACAAAAGAACAGGATGTTACACTCTAAATACAAACATTAGATTTTCCGATGCGCATGAAAAGCGGGGGGAATATTAACTCTCGGGGAAGATGATTCGCCGCTTATTTGCATACACTGAAAGACGGCTACACACTCGAAAGGCGAAGCCCGTAATGAGGCAATAGAGGAAAAGCAAATCCATTAATGCTGTGGGCACACAACGGGAATAAAGGGCCGCTGCCTTTCCCCCCAGCAAGCCAAATAACAGGCAACAGGCAGAACAGTCAAGCATCCGCAGAGGCCGGTGAGCGCGAGCGCGCGCGCGTGTGTTGCATGTCTGTCTGAGTGTGAGTGTGTGCTCGTGTGCGCACGCGTTTGTGTTTCAGTGTTTTTCTGTGTGTGTGTGTGTGTGCATCTACATTTGCTTCAGAGAAAGACAGAGAGTGTGTGTGTGTGAATACACACACACCTGCATGCATTTATCAATATATAATGCATATGCAAATATATTATCATGAGTGACGTATGACAGCTGAACATAAGGTAAGACATGCAAAAACATTTAAAAATAATAACGAAACCTTCCGAAAAACCTTCCCCTGGCGCGCGGAACAGGAAGTGGGGGGGAAGCAGGCGTCGCTTGCGCGCGGCGACCAGAGTGAGTGGGGCCGCTGGGGCGGGGGCTGGGGATGGGGGGGGGGGGGGAGTGGCTAGCGGGTGCCATGAGAACCTCTCGTGTTCAAAGCGGGGCCCTCCGGCGCGGGGTGACCCTGCGGAGCGGCGGGGAGAGAGGGACCAGTGACCCTCCCGGAGCAGGTTTACATCTGTGGGCTTAACACAGGCAGGGAGCGGCTCAATGGCTTAAGAGAAGGCTATTGACGAGCGGGGGCCCCTTGGCGCATTACCCCACACGGAGCTGTGTAAAAAAAGATGGCCGGGGGGGGGGGGGGGGGGGGGGGCAAAAACAATTAACAAAAAAAAAAAAACTAAAAAAAAAAAAACGGGGTGTTATCTGAGGGGACATGCACAAGGGCCCTTTGAGGGGGAGGGAAATTGGGCCAATCCATCACATCATTAAAACAGATGTAAAGGGGGAGGGGGGGGGGGGAGGCAAGGGAGAAAGAAAGAAAAATAAAATACACATTGCGCTAACTGTTATTACACTTTATACTGGGGGGTGGAAATCAGCGAGGAAAAGAGTGTGTTAAGCTGTCTCTCATTTCCGTGATTGGGTGCTTGGACAGCGTTACACCGTGTGCAGTCTCCTTTCTGCTGGAGGTCTTCTGCAGAGTGACGTTATGACATTTGGATTTGGGGATGCACCCGTTCTCCCCCCCCCCCCCCGCTGTTAGTCAGGCACGAATAGGCGCGAGTGGCGCTCACAGGTAGTAGAGCTTTCCCGCAGCGGGCCTGTCCCTCTGGCGGTAGTCAATTCCAGTGTCCAGGCAAACAGTCTGGCAGCGTTCCTGCAGAACACACCAGGCAAGACAGGGAGACGCCATTGGACACACGCACGGAACACATGACAGTTACATCACATCACAGCAGGTCAAACTACTGGCTGAAAGAGGATCACCTACATTCTGATAAAAAAAAGAAAGTAAAATTTGCTGCTATGCACCAGGGTCGCGGTGGGGGTTGGGGGGGGGGTAGTTTGTATGATTCCAAGGGCCCTGACTGACAGGGGCCTTCTAAAAAATATTTTAAATATGGGATTTTCTGGGGTGGTGGAGCCCAATGTGAGATCTTTTCACGCGTCCCAACATCCCTGCTCTGTGCTCTGTGAAAGATGTCAAAGTCTGTGAAAGACACAAACTGCCAACAGCACAAATAATGACTTCAGTGCATCTATAGCTGTCCCCTTTACACTGTGGCTTCACCTCCGAGCCAAGCACATCCCTTTCAATAAGACCAATCATAGTGTCAGAGAAATAAATCCATGATCGACAGAATTTATCAGAGCACGTTGTAGTGCCACTTCACCGCAGTACAAAGGCCTTTTCCATTTCGGGTGAAAAGTGAAAAACGGAGCCTTGTAGCGATGGCTAATTTTACCTTTAAAATACAGATATGAACATCTCTCTCTCTCTCTCTCCCTTAAGTTAATTTCATAGTTCGGTTTTGTGAGAGAGAGGTTCGAGTGCCCAGGACAGCTGCTCGCGGGAGCGGGAGGCGGCAGACCGGGGAATCTCGCCGAGCCTTTTGAGCTCGTCTTTTTTTTCCCCCTCTTCTTCTTCTTCCTCGTCTTCTTCTTCTTCTTCTTCTTTTTTTGTTGTTGTGAAAGACGTGAAAGAAAATAAAGATGGCTGAATTCAGTAAATTTCAAAGCAACGGTAGCGGGGCCCGCGGAAACAATGGCCAAGGACATCCCCCCCCCCCCCCCCCGGCATTCTCCTCCGCGTCCTCAAACCAAAGTAGCGCACGCAGTCAGGACTCTTAACCTTTAGCTATCCAGCACAATCCACAGGCATTAAGTGTCTCTTCTTTTTTCCCCTTCTCTTTTCTGAAAGTAAAGTGCACTGTCTGGATGAGCATTTTAATTGAAAACATATTGCATTTACTTCACTGAAAGTTGCCCCTGAATTTCAAGTCACTGGAAAATTCTGTAGACACCCTCCACGCACACAAAGGTAAAAAAAAAAAAAAAGAAAAAAAGGAAGCCCTTTCATTGCGCATTTGAATTCATGCTGCTTGCTCTCAAAACCAATTTGAACTTGAGTAAATATTGTGAGGAAAATACGAATATAAGGCAATGTAAAAATAAACATTTTTAAAAAGACTGAAAAGAAATGATGGAGTGAGCAAAAGTACTTTGGGAACAACAAGTGATCCTTCATTTTGCTCTTTTCTCCAAATTTGGATTCGCCAATGGAACCGTTATTGAATGGAACCGTCCTGGGTGGGGCCAACGCCAATCCTGGTGTTTTTCTCCCAGAATTCTGCTCAAAGTAAGCACTAAACTAGGATTGAACTCCAGTCCAGTGCTACAGCTGGATACTCCACTATAACTGCCTAAATAGTGCTCATTTGAATGAGCTGCTCACTTTTCATCTCTGCCAACACCGTCACCATGTAGTTTGGCAGTGCTTAAAAATGTGAGTGAGAAGAACGTTTTCACTGATCCTCAGAAATGAAAAGGAAGAGCTGGAATGCTAGTTCCAGGCCTCCTTCGCCCCTGACCTGAGCTTGTTCATAAACGCCCCCTGCTGGACGAGCTCTGATCTGCACCCTCAAGAGAAATGTACGCAACGACAAG
>CM077289.1:59374673-59382173 GCA_039654925.1 Anguilla pacifica | reverse complement strand
AGCATAAAAAACGAGTGGCTTTTTTTCCCTACTAAAAGTTGCTTTTGGGGTTTTTCAAAGAGAGGCTGCCATTGAGCTCCAACAAAAGCCAAGGATAGCTAACTCCTTCGCTCTGGTGGGGTCCACTGCCTCATTACGACCAGCAGAAAACATCTGATGCTTTTTTTGTGCGGGAGAGAATTGTCCAGCCTGAAAGAACACAGGCTGGGAAACTGTAAAGGAGAGGGGGGGGGGGTAGGGTGGGGGCTGGGGTGGGAGGAGAGGGGAGGTTGTCGTCCATTCAGGAGTTTGTGTCCTACAGCCTCTGTGGAGGGGAAAAGAAAGGGGGGTGGGGTGGTTTTTGGGGGGGGGGGGCTGGAGGTAAAGAAAGCCTAAAACAGTGCCTTTATGCTGCCAATCCAGGACGACTCCTCTCACATCAAAGTGTGTTCACTCCTGGGCCTTTCTGTGCCAAATTTATTCAGGCCGAGGGCCGGGCAGGGGAACAATGCGCCCACACTAATTACGCCTAATTATCTATTCCCTTTAAGTGTGACCAGCTCCGGCCAGCCCAGGCCCGGCCCGGCCCAGCCTGGCCACCGTCGCCGCGGCTACGCACTCTTCTCACCACCGCCGCGCCCCGTCCCGCCCCCCGCCCCCCCGCCCATGTCCAGCGCTCTCAGAGGAGCGTCTTCAGCGTTTTCGGTTACCCCTCCCGGTGCTCTACCATGTGCCCCTTTAGCTCGCCCCCCCTCCCCCCCCTCAAAATGCCTCCCTGCTGCAGAGAGCTGCTAACCCCCCCGCCCCCCCCCAACCTCAGCTAGATGGGCCTCACCTGCGCCGAGTCACTGGTTCTGCCACTGAGACGCTTATCAAAGGGGGGGGGGGGGGAGGGAAGGGGGGACTTCCTTATTAATTTGGCGAGTCCCCACATCACCGCTGCTGGGGCTTCTGGGAGGTAGGGAGGGTTGGGAGGTTTTTTGGGAGGGGTGGGGGTGGGGGGGGGGGTTTGGTTGCCTGGGGGGGGCCCGCCGGCCCTGTCTGTCCTCTTGCTTTCTTTTCATGATCTAAATGAGACGTTTATTGGATTAGGGTTCTTCTCCACACCGCTCCTCCGTGTGGCCCTGGACAAAAAAAACCACAAACCAACTGCCTGCGCTAACTGTCTGGAGATTTAGAGGCAAAAAAAAAAAACTGGAAAAATTCACATTACCTCACAGTCATTCAGCTGGACAGCCTATCAAGTACGAAGCTGTGCTTCCCCCTTTAAATGAAAACAATAATTTGCGGCCTAATCCGCAGCCATTTAGAACGAAGAACGACGAGAACAAGCCGGGGGGGATGAATATAAAGAGTAGGAGGAGGAGGAGGAGGAGGAAGAAGCAGAAATATGACCGTTGAGCTGGAAGCCAGCCCCCTGGTACGTAGTCGGTTGAGCGAAACGTAACGCTAAAATCAAGCACCAGGCACCCCCCCCACTCCCCCCCCCCAATGGTCCCTCTTTTAATTTCTTTTAATTTCAGTCCCGGCGCCTGACCCCCCCCACCCCCTCACCCCCCCACCACCACCCACTCCACTTACCCTCCAGCTCAGGGAGGCCTTCACAGAGAACGCATCCATTTTTATACTTTTTATTTGTACTTTTTTTTGAGGGAGAGGCCGCGTTGTCAGGTACTCGTTTCTTTTAATTTAAAAAAAAAATTTTTTTTTAAAGCCGGGGCCCGATGTGGTAATTACTCCACACAAAGGGGCCAAAAAGAGCAGACGTGCGGGGACACAATGAGAGGGGGAGAGAGAGACGCTCGGCCCTAAATTAAGGTTATCGTATTTCCCCCCGCGATGCCGTAACGAAAAAAGAAGCCCCGCCCCCGTGGACAGGCGGAATAACACACGAACCCGTGACCCCGAGCGAGCACGCGGGACAAGCACGGGTCGCCGCGGGGTGAACGGGAAAGAGGGGGCGGGGAAGAGACATGTCAGCGGGATTTCATAACCCCCCCCATCCCAAAAAAAAACAAACAAAACATAAACACTACCTGCGCTTTATGTGTTTCCGACAGGTAGGTCCCCACCCCTCCGCACGGGCATTTCTCTGCTTGTCCCGTCTGGATACTGAATGCACCAAAAACGAGAAACATCTTGGGATAAAAGCGAACCCTTTTTTTAAATGTACTTTTTCACTGTTAATTTTGGTAGACAGACCCGTAGCCTTCTGTGCAGTTAAGACACCTGCCTCAGTGATGTCACTGTGAAGGAGCCCACCGTCACCCGCACCGCGATGACCTGACGAGACGCTTGTACGAGCCTGCTTTCCCATCATGCCTCTCTGCCAGTCGCGCTAACCGCTAACGGTGGTTAGCGGTTAGCGCGAGGTTTACCGTGACGTCCCCTCTCTGCAGCCAGAGTGACTCTGAGGTCCTCCTCCGTGGGATGGGGGCTCCCTTCGCGAGGTCGGTGCCCCATGGCATTGTGGGGGATGGCGGGTTGGCGGGATGGCCGCTAATAAGAAGTCAATTGATAAGTTAAGACATCAGCGGGGATTAACCCCCTCGCTATGGCTCAGCTGACCAATGAGGAGAGGTCAGACATGAGGTCTGATACTGACCCCCACCGCCCCTACTCCTAAATCCAAAATACACCCCCCACCCCCCCCCCCCCCCTTGACCCCCCAGGGCCCTGGCCCACACCCATTCACACAGTCCTGCCCAGAAGTCGCTGGGAGCAGGGCCTGACAGCTTTAATTTCATCAATTAAAGTCAGCCGGCCATAGGTGGGGGCCGCGGGGGGGGGCGGCAGAACGTCGGACCGCGGTCGGGCCGCCGCCGAAACAGATGGCGTCACAATGGCAACGCGGCGGCAGGGGAAAGGGTGCCGGGCACAGAAAGGGGGGGGGGGCGCAGGGGTGTTAACACCCTCAATCAGCGCGGATTAGCCAACGCTTCAGAAAGATGACTTTTTGAGGCGACCGGGATTTGCGTGAAGAACCCCCCCCCCCCACCACCTTCCTCAACGCACTCCGAAGAAAACAGAACACAAGGAAGTTTACGTCAAACCCTTACCCCCCCCCGGTTCTTCAGAAAGAGAGAAAAAGAACCCTAAACTTAATCTCTTAATGGTAATTCTGTGAAAGCGTAAATGGAGTCGGCGCGGTGGAAGATTCTTCGGCATTCCGCGGCGTCTCACCAGCTCACGCCGGGCCGACCCCGCCTCCCGCGATTTTTAACCTCCTCGCCCCGCCCTCCCGCTAACACCCGCTAACAACAGCGAGTGCAGCGCTAGCTGCCCACGCAGCGCCGTGTGACCAGAGCTGTGCAAGATGCTGACCCTCTAGTGTGCACATACAGACCAACACACATGCTCTGCTACTTATATGGATGTGGGGGCAAGGGGCAGGGGTGACACCAGAAAAAATTGGGGGGGGTGGTAGTGAGACAGGGAGACAGTCAAAAGTTAGAAAGTGAATACATATGTTTTTATGAGATTAAATAAGAGAAGTAGCAGGTGCCTGATGCCCACTGCCTTGGTTCAAAGCCACAGGAGCGACTGGATGATTGGCTCAATATGAACCTGAGCATCGCCCCCCCCCCCCCCCTGAGCCCCCCCATCACCTCCGTTTGATGCTCTGGGCCACATTAAAAATCTGCACACCAATTGTTTGAAAACGGGCTCGGTGAAAACACAGACAAGGCAGACAATTCAGTCCGCTTTTATTTTGCATTTGAATTTAGCCGGACATTTAAATACCTATTAATTGTGGAAGAATTTACTCTCTCACAAAATGCACGAAAAAATAATTCTCCTGTTTATTGTGCGCCCAGATCGCCTTTGTAATTGCAGGAGGCAAAAAAAAACAAAAAAAAAACAACAAAAACAAAAAACCTGAATAATGTCAATACCTGCTCACAATAATGCAATTAAATTGCAAAGTAGCTTACAGCATCAGTGGCTCCCATTGCTTCCACTCTGCCTCACTTTGAAATGCAAGCAGGCTGGATAATTCCCCCGCCCGGGCTGCTCGGTATTCAGTGTCCAGTACCCTTTGTAACGATTCGCGGAAACGCTCCCTTTCCACGTCCCAGGTATGATCAAAGAAAACCCCCCCCCCCCCCCCCTTTACACCAATGCTCCCGTCGCGCGGGGGACACATTTTTAAAAAGGTGTGAGTTCGTCGTTACCTTCAGCAGGGCGATGAACGGGACGAAAGCGTCTCTCTGCAGCCCGTTCTTATACAGGTCTGAAAGAGAAAATTGGTATTAGCTCCACTGTTTAGCCCTAATAATGCCTTTTTTTCCCCTCCCTGATTGGCAAATAAAGCTCCCATTGACGGGGTAAATAGGAGGACACAAAAGGGAGATGCGCGAGAAGGGGAACTGATTTCTACACCGGCAGCGGCACGAAATTCGTTACATTCTCAAACAATGAGCGGCCGGGGGGGAGGGAGGGGGGGGGGAAGGGGGGGAGGCTTGTTTTCCGAGCGGACAATATCTAAGGCCTAAATGAAAAGAGATTTCAATTAGCTCCGTGGAACAAATTTCATCTGAAGCGGCGCAGGCGAACACAAAGCTTCGGTCAAGCAGCGCACGGCCTCTGATGCAGCTGCTGCTGTGTGCTACTGTGTGTGGTTTGTGCTGCTGTGTGTGGTGTGCTGTGTGCGGTTTGTGTTGTGTGCGGTTTGCTGCTGTGTGCGGCTGTGCTGTGTGTGGTTTGCTGCTGTGTGCGGCTGTGCTGTGTGCGGTTTGCTTTTTAAGCTGCGTGGCAGATAGGAGAGAAAAGGACTCGATCTCAGACTCAGTTATTACTCTGAATGAACGCGGCTGAGCTGATCTCATAAACCGCGCTGTGGTGCTGACTCAGAGCAGAGGTAGAGGCAGCTAACCTCTTAGCCACACTGCGCCGGGAGAGCTTGGAATTGTGGGATAGAAATACTCCGAAGCGCTGCATTCGCTTTCCCTTGGCCATGTCTAGGAGGGATCTGACTTCTGTCGGTTCCAGCACATCAGAGTACTTCTATCCCACAATTCCAAGCTCTTCTGTCGGGTTAACATCATTCTCTCGCTTGCGGAAGAAGAGAGGTTGCCCGTAGCAACGAAAGCATCCAAGATGGGGCAAGCAATGACTCTGAAACTAAGGTACAGCATAAGCAAAGGTTTTGACGGTGATCTTACTCAAGTTCAGTTATTTTATCTAGCCGGAGGTCGAAAATCCAGGGTACAGAAAGTAAAGGTCTCGCCGTGTGTTTCTTCCACCCACCGAATCAGCCAATCCAGGTGGTTGGAACAAAATACTGGGGAGGACTTTTACTTTCTGAACCTGGATTTTCCACCTCCTTGTATTTAACACATCACAGTTTTGGTACGGCATACGTATCTGACACAGGTCTGGATCAGGCAAGCGAAACTGCATGCACAAATTCCCCAGAGTCGCAAGAGAGCAACAGAAGTCGGAAGCCTTCTAGACATGACCGTTCCCTCTAGACATGACCGTTCCCTCTAGACTTGACCGTTCCCTCTAGACATGACCGTTCCCTCGGTCACCAGTACTTCCTGTTCCTCCAAAAGCAAGAGCAGAGCCCACCGAACCGTTCTGTGGCCAAGCCCAACCAGAAGGAGAGAATGTGAGGGTCTCGCCCGGGCAGTTCCTGGCATGTGACTGCAGCCCCCAAAACACGCTAAACACGGCTGTCCCCACGCGGGTTAAGCACGTTAAGAGTTACGAAGAAAACACGCAACCGACGTGCCAACGTGACCTCGAATTAAGTGGCCCTATTTTTTTTTTTTTCAAATAACCGAAAAAAAAAAAAATCTAAATTCGCGCTCGGCGCGAGAGGAGCGTTTCACATCTGGAGTTCAAACGCGCGATCCGCTCGCGGCTCCGTGGCGGCGACGTCGTCTCGGGGAGGAAGAGGAGGAGGAGGAGGAGGACGACGAGCCGGGCTGGAATTTCTAGCGTCTTTCATCCGGCGCGTCCGCGTCCCTACAAAGCGATCGTGCGCATCTCCATTAACCCTCTAATTAAAATGAAAAAAGCTCGTAATTAAGAGCTCCCCGCGTTTTTTTTCCTTCTCCTCGACGGAACGACGGATCAAAATCGGGGGGGAAAGCTGGGGCGGACCGGTACAACGGGCGCTCAGGAACATCAATGACAGGCCACTTGAATAGCGGGGATATTAGCATTCTCCGAGAAGACATGGGAACGTCAGTCCACCACCACCCTCATTTACGTATGCATGGCGGCGGCGGCGGCGGCGGCGAAACGCGCCACGGTAATTAGCCATGTCCAGGTTTCCAAAGACACAGGCCCCATAAGGGGGGGGGGGGGGGAGGGGGGGGTCCAGGGCCAGTGACTATACGCACCAGAGCAGCTACTTGCCCGTGCAAAGCCAGGAAATTAGCAGCGACACTGACCTGGATTATGCACACAATGGCGGTAAGACATGGCGGCAGCGTTGGGGGTGACGGGACACACGTTTCCCCTTGAAATACGTTGAGTCCTCAAAAGGAGGGTTTTGGGGGGGGGGCGGGGGTGCCCGGAGAGTCGTTATGCATTTAGGACCCGAAAGGGAATGCGAACCATTTAAGGTTGCACTTAAATCATGACACCCCCAGCACAACCCCCCCCCCGCCCCCCATTCTCATCCCCCCCACCCCTCCATTTCCCCACATCACGGTAAATACTCAAATTAAAAAAGCGGTGATTAAGAGTAAAGAAAGAGCTTTTTAAAAGCAGGGCTTGGCTGGCATCTCCCCCCCCCCCCACCCCTTTATTAAGCATCTTAAGAGGGCAGTGCAGGTGAACGTGGGCGAGGTGTATCGCTTTCTGAAGAGCTGCGATGAACCGCTTATCAAAGGCTCTTTCTGACAGAAAAGATCAAATCACCCCTCTCTCTCTCTCTCTATCTCCACATTAGCATAATGGCACTGTGATCTACAAACGCTATATAACCTCGATTCAGACTTTAACAGCGGCTCGCGGCTACGCGCTACAAAAACCGCCACGGACCGCGGGTCGATAAAGGCCCCCGCCGCTCGGCCAGATGAATGACCAGAGACCAGAGAAGCCAGACTTTGAGGACGGGTTCACATCAGCCAATCGACCGCGAGCGCCGTTTCACAAAGCACGATTACTTTGAGTGGACAGCTTTGACCGATGTCTGGACAGCTTTGACCAACCAGGGCCCCGTTTCACAAAGCTGGATTACTGAGTTAGCTGGATAACTGCGCTGAGTAAAACCCGGAGCAGCTCTTTTTAACTTCAGTCCATGTTCCAGATTCGAGAGGGTTCCGGGTTTTACCCAGTGCAGTTATCCAGCTAACTCAGTAATCCTGCTTTGTGAAACAGGGCCAAAGCTATCCAAACATCAGTTAGCACGATGACAACAATGGTAGAGAGGCAACTTGCTCCCCATTCTTTGTCCTAAACAAAACTGTATCTACATCTATCCTCGGCTATCGTTATAGTTTCATGCCAAGACCTGTAAGAATGAACGGTTCACTGTGGGGGAATGTTCCATTTAAGTGCTTT
>CM077289.1:59344673-59372173 GCA_039654925.1 Anguilla pacifica | reverse complement strand
CTTTTATTTAATCTCTATTTGTTTTGCATATACACCGTATTGATTGCAATATTAGAAGAAGGAAAAAAAAAACCTTTCACGGGGGGGGGGGGGGGGGGGGCTACGCGGCACTTTCACAAAACAACATGCTAATATTCAAATGAGCATCCAATTACAACAGCAAGAGTCACTTTTGTCTGCGACATGCGGGTGCCAAATTAAGATCTTTTGATCTTGCACCCTTACTTACACAACTCCGCAGATGAGTCGTCCTACAGTCTGTCTGAGGGCAAGACAATGGCTCAAGCATTTTCTTCCACTCGGCCCCTTTCACTGCTGCGAATTCATTACGGGAAGCGGAACAAAGGGAGAAGGCTACAAATTACCGATAATAGCGCAGCGCTAATGAAGAGAATGGAGAAATTTCATTAGCATTTAAGAGAAAAGGTTTATATGACCTACAGTCGCTTTTCCATTACGACTCACTTAAGACAGAAAGTGGGGGGGAACAGAAATCCAACGCTTCATTTACATGTGTGAGAGAACGGGGCCCGGGGATTGGTCGGGCCTCCTCTTACTTGTTATGCATCTCGGACGCAAGTGTGTCTCTTCCCCCCTCACTGTAATAGGATTCGGCGACGGGCGACAAGATAAATAAATAAATTAATTAAAACAACGTGTCCGCACCGTTTAGACTCACAAATTCAATTCAATGGATGCACACAGACCCACAAAGCACTGGTTTGGATGTGCTCTCAGGGAATTTGAATTTTAACGTTTTTTCGTTTTTAATTATTATGACTACTGTTACTATTCGGCAATGCAATAGATAGTATTAGAACGCCTACGAAACAAACGTGAAGAATGTTGGGATAATGAGTCCCGCGTTCTCGTTCTGAGGCCGCGTTTCCGCGGGGACACTCGGGCTCGTACGCCGCGGTCTTGAGTGGTGCTAAAGTCAGCTAATGGGGACATGTGAAGTACTGCAGCCCGGCAGAAAACTTCAAACACGGACGGCTGAAAAGGGAAATGAAAGGTAGAGGGGAAGAAAAGCAACAGGAGAGCGGCGCGAGAGGCACGGGTCCCGTACGGGAGGTTTTTTTTCGGCAGCGTTTTTTTTGTGACACGTTTTCCGGAACATTCACGCGCGCCGTCGGTTTAACGACCAGGGCCGGGCCTGTCTGATGTGCTGTGGCAGCACAACGATCGGCCACTAGATGGCACTGCACCGTTTGCTGGGTAACAGCACCCTCAGAACAGAGGGAAGGAGGGAGGGAGAGAGAAAGAGACAGAGAGACAGAGAGAGGGAGAGATGAGGTTGAGAGACAGAAAGAAAGAAAGAAAGAAAGAGAGAGAGAGAGAGAGAGAGAGAGAGAGAGAGAGAGAGGCATTAACAATGCACTGAATGCTTGGTTTACCAAAGCTCACTGACAATGAACGTGAAACTCAATCTGATCTTGCAATGAATTGTGTTCACATGCAGATGAATGCTTTTATTTAGCGACGCACTTACTGTACGTTGCTTTGGATAAAAGCATCTGCCAAATAAATGTAATCCAATGCTTCCAACTGCAAGCTTTCCAAGCAAAGTCTACAAGGTTATGCTGCTCTTGCTCTTGTTCTTGGTAACAACGTTTTTCAGGCACTTTCTGGTGGTATAAGATAAGGCATGGTTTTCTTTGATAACCAGTTTAAGTGTACATGCTTATGTTTGATTGGCTGCGGTCTGGTAGGTTGCACCGTATAAGAGTGCATTTATTGCGTTCCTTTTTGCTGACACCGCTCCCTTTTCTCTCTCCTTTCCTACCCGTACTCGCATTACTGAGTTATTGGCCTGTATTCGATCAACACTTGTCCTTAACTTTGACTTAAACGTAAGCAAAAAAGTTTACACAGTGTTACACTTCTTCCTTCACAAATTCAGTTTCCCAGGTTAGATTCAGCGATTGCTGAACTCGCCAAACTACGATAGAAGAAGAATTTTATTTGCTTCTTATTGTCAGTCAACGTTAATGACGCACGTTGACAACTGGTTGTAGCCCTCGTCTCTGTGTCTCTGGCTCTGCTCTCAGTTCTAGAGAAAGGAAGTGGACCCAGCCATGGCGGATGCTGACACGGTTGGCTGAGGGATGGGACAAGATCGGTTTTCTACCTCCGTACGTGAACATACACACTCTGAGCCCACCTGAAACTCGTCGAAACACAGCAGGCAGGCCTCGTCACCGATCTCCTGAGCGACCGGCGCGATCGGGTCGTAGAACTTGTTCATGTTCCCCAACGTCCGCCTCGGCTGGCTTTGCCTCAGCCTGTGAATCCCTGTGGCGGGACGGAAACGGAAACACACACACACACACGGATGGACGGGACAGAAACACACACACACACACACACGCAATGTTTTAACAGCTGGTGGAAGCGGGGGATTTTTTTTAACTTCCCGAAAGTGACCCCGCTCATTTCCCGCCAGTCCCCAGTGGTCCCGCTACGTCAGCGATTCACGTAAAAATACATGTCCCGACACAAACCGCCTCACACAGTTTCATTTAAAAAAAAACCAAAACACTAAAATGATAGTCATTTACAATGACAATGTTCAGATTGAACCGATGCAGATGGTAAATGGACTGCATTTATATAGCGCCTTTATCCAAAGCGCTTTACAGTTGATGCCTCTCACCCATTCACCCATTCACACACACACACTCACACGTCAACGGTGAAAGGCTGCCATGCAAGGTACCAATCAGCTCGCTGGGAGCAATTAGGGGTTAGGTGTCTTGCTCAGGGACACTTCGACACGCCCAGGGCGGGGGATCGAACCGGCAACCCTCCGACTGCCAGACAACCCTCCTGAGCTATGTCGCTCCATAGTGTTACAGAGCAATACGATATTTCCCAGATTAAACACACGCATTGTAGCTGTTTTGAGGCTGTTCTAGCACACAGCTCACAGCTGACGGCAGTGCCATGAATCGTATCCATGGCACAGAAATGTCCAATACAAACAGTCCATGGACAGAGAGCATGAACTTACTCTTATGTATATCTAACATGAATCCGTTAAAATGGACCCTCTTTTTCCTGGCAATCTTCACGTGTGAGTAGAACAGGTCCATGATCATCGTTTTCCCTGTGCCTGTGAAAGAAACGTGGTAACAAAGCATATTAACATAAATCGAACCATTAATACAGCAATATATATGAAAATGGCAATGACTGTGTTATATCAAAATGACGATAAAATCTCATCAGGTTAATAATGATACTAGTGTTAAAAGACCTGGAGATGAACCATTTATAATTACAGCCAAACAACATGTGTTAGTTTTTGCATTGTCCATTCTTTACTTTTTGCGTTTTTTTATTATGTGACTAAAGCAAGATAAACCTGTGGCCTGACAAGTTCATTTTTATAACCATCGTTAACCCTTCAAGGTGCAAGATTACACATTTGTGATTAGAATGCTATTAACTGAAAATTCTAATGCTGATGTAACAATGACTGCCGGCAAAGGAGTTCTGGAACACCGACATTCACTCTTCAAAAAAGGTTAATCGTGTACAAAATGAGCCGTAGCGTGTTAAACTCTTGCATATAAGGTTAAGCAGAACATTCAGTTCTGTTTTCACAATTGAACAAAAATTCGCAATTGAACCCTGCTCCTCGTCCATTCTGGAGAGGGGAAATCAAAATGTCCGACCTGTGGCCTGTGTGACTATGAAGGTGACAGCAAATGCCTTTAGACCTCTGGGACATTTTAGATTACGCTCAAACGTAACTGATAATAACTGCCGGATCCAACATGGCCGCCGCTTCTATGCCACGCCCACCACCCCTTCTGTCAGTGGCCATTAATTTTGCTTTATTATTCCTCTTCTCTGAACAATCCTCTGCCAAAGAACATTTTGAGTATCTTATTAGCTTTGATTCAGTGCCCTTTTATGACTTTTTTTTTTTTTAAAGGCAAACAGTCCTGGGGAACGACGGACTTGATCAATAGTCATTTCACATGAGCAGCCCCCTCTCTTCTCCAGTCATGTGCAATTTAGAGCAAAAAAAAGGGGGAAGACTGGGCCTAAGTGGTTTTCACTAGGAAAATAAGTAGGTGGGCCATTCTCAGCAAAACAGGAGGAGGACTCAACTGTTTGCAGCTCAAACAAGTAAATAGGCTAATTCCCGCCGAGGTAAAATGGGAAAATGGTGTTATGCAACTTGATATAATGATTAACGAGAGTGACTTACCGACATGGCCGTGAATGTAAAAGCCTTTGGGAGACTGCGGTTTGATGAAAAGCTAAGGAAAAAAAAGAGGGAAAAGGGGCCTAAACAACAGAAATGAATCGATCCAACATCTTTTCTTTTTTTTCCCCTTCCCCCACCCGAAAGTATTTCTGGCGATGAGTATGACTCAATTTCCAATGTCTCTGAAATTAGGCCCAGGTTCTTTCAGCAATCCTTGAGCAGCTGAATATTACAATGCTCTTACGACTAAAGCACAGGCTTACACGAGATTAACGCGGCGACTGAACCCAGAGAAAGAGTTCCTAACAAAGTGGACCACGACTGCAGTATATTCAACATACCACTGAGCTATTGTTAAAAGAGCACTTTATTTTCTCCCCTCATTGTGCGTTTTCTACAGTAGTGGTAAGAGTCAGAGAGCCACACAGTTATTTGGGAAGAGAAGGACCCTGTAATCTGCCCTTCAGAAAAAAAAAAAAATCACATGTTCAAAACCCACACATGTTAAAAAACCACATGTGAAAGCCCAACATGTGAAGAGTGCACATGTGAACTATGAAAATAATCCCATTTATATTTTTTTGCTTTCATGTGTGAAAATTGTAGTTCACATTTGAAAAAGTGAAGATGCAAAGTTCACATGATTTCACAAGTGACCTATTTTCATTTCACTTGTGGGAAAAAAAGCCAATCACGTGTGAAATTGTCCAGTTCACACGTGATATTTTCTTTTCACATACGAGAGTGTTTAATTCACAAATGTCAAACTGTAACTCTCACGTGTGAAAAGGGGGAAGCTTCCAAAATGGTGTGAGGCGGGCGGCTCAGACGCGAACGCCGCCCGGGCCAGAGGAACAGAGGCCGGAGCAGAACCGAGCTGAGCTAGCCGCGGCCACCGCCGCCGGCAGCCCGTGACTCTGAATGACTTCTCAAGCTCTCTGTGGCCCGTGATTGTTCCCGAACGCAGCCAGTCGGTCACGGAAGAGCGAAGAAACACAAGCCCCGTCTCATCAAGGCCGTTCTGTGGAGGGATCTGCCAGTTTAGTCAGCGGCTTCAGAGAGCTGGCAAATAGCATGAGTGGGAAAGCTATTATTTTGCTGGGAGAAAACGACAGCGATAATACAACCATCATCACCACCAACTGTAACAATAGCTGCTTTTCATTCGCAAGCTGGAAGACTAACTGAAAATGTAATTTGCCTTGTAGGTTTTAAGTTTTATTAGTTCCAACTCAGGTAAATCAGTTAAAAACTTATTTCAACCTGTTGATTTGTTTTATTTTACTCAAGTGAGAAACTAAATGGGTTTAATTATGTCGTTGAAATGACTTTTATGACTACCTCTGTGAAATGTAAAAATAGGATGATTATATTTATCAAAACGACTTTTCAATGTGAGGAGTAAGCTCACAAAATACTGGACAGCAAGAAACTACAACGCAACCAAAAAAAACACTTCACAGGGCAAGTTATTGCAATTCTGAGTCAAATAAGTCTGGAGTAAACAGACACCTGTCACCACGATGCCAGAACAACAACAACAATCGGGTGAAGATTTCATCCCCTTCCACTTTCAAGAAGCTTCGACGACCAGGGGACAAAGGCCTCTCCAGCAGCCAGGTCTAATTGAAACCAGCGTAATTGCAAAAAAAAAAAAAAAAAAAAAAAAACGCAGTTTAGAAAACATAGTTCCACAGTATCGTCCAGAATTAAAAGCAATGTCCAGACAATAGGGCCCTCATTACTGCTCCGAAAGAGAACAGAGGCCACGAAGCCCCAGCGGGGGGTGGGAATGGGGGCGGGGGGTTGTCCTAAAATCCAAACACCCCTTCCCTTGTGTCTGCAACAGGCTCTGATGTCAACGGCTCCCACACAATACAGTACTGACATAAATGCTTCAGGCACACTCATAAAGACCGAGTCCGCGGGGCTCGCCAATGGCCTACTTCACCACCGCATTACCAGGGAGGCAAAGGCTTTGGATCCATGTTAAAGGAATTGATGGTCTGTGCCTTATTCTACGCAGTGTTCTCTAACAGCATGTTGTACTGGAAGATGTTTTCATTTACAGTTGAAAAAAATCCAAAAAAAAAAGATAAGCGAGAGAGTTTATCTTCCCTTATACAGCCTGCAAATGGGGGCAAATGGGGGGGGGGGGGTGAAGCTTGCATCCCTTTGGCTGTTGGAGGGGACCACGATAACAATGTGACCTCAAAGCGGCAACACTGCGATAAGGCAATTTGAGCACATTCACATGTTCTTCCCCCACCCTCACAGAGTTACAGCAGTGGGTAAAAAAAATTAGTATTTATATCTGGCTAACAGTGTGAAATGTATCCAATAAGCATAATGTAGTAACAGCATGTAATCAATGTATTATTGGAAGAGGGAGGGATTTTCCCTGACCACTGGAAAAGTTTTGACATTTTTGTACATTTCCTTCACCAGATGCGATTCTACTGATGGGTGGGTCAGAAGTCTTCTGGGGCATCGACGTTCACACAGGGATCAACTTGCAACCTTGTGTCATCATCCCCCAGTGCGAAGTGGGATATCCATCCCCGAGTTTGGTCATGCTCTGATAAGTTACCTTAGCTTTCATATTGGTGTCAGAATTAAGATGACTCAGATAAGGTAAAGCCAAATTTTAATTCTATTTGGCAGAATTGTTACAGTGATGTAAAACAATAAAAATAAATTTTAAAAAATCAAAGTCAGTTCTAGAGATAAGGTTTGTTGCTGATTCATCCACCCACAGGTAAACTGGCAGTGCACAGAACCAAGAGAATATTTTGGGGAAACTAGAGCAAATGATACACGGGGTTGAATAGTGGCTTTTGTGTGGCGCAATTGCCCCGTTGCAGCATGGGAGGATCACCATGATCATCCGCTGACAGAAGTGCATGCTTATGAGCTAAAGTCATATGCCAGGGAAATAAATAATAAAAAAGGTGAATTTAAAAATAATAAAGAAAAATATAAGAAAAATGCTTTTTAAAAAAAAATAATTTCTTAAAGGCTTTTGTTTGGTTTGGCTAGGTTATGTTTGTGGCTCACTGTAGTGTAGATAAGGGGGAGTAGGCTGACCAAGGTCACCGTGAGAATTTCTGCACAAGATTTTATTTGGAAGGAGAATTCCAAGTATAAGTGAAAGATGCTGAGTTTTTTTTAGAAGCAGCCTCTAAAATGGTAGACAATCGGAAGAAAAGTGACAAAGTGAAGAAAGAGAAAAGAATCTGGAAGAAGAACAGAATAATGTGTCGCCCAGAGATGAAGAAACTACAACAATCTACAACCAGGGGACAAAGGCCTCTACAACAGCCAGGTCAAATTGAAACCAGCGTAAAAAAAAAAAAAGATCTGTGGAAAATTTGGGGCGGCGGCTCTGATCCTGTGGATGATGGGAGAATGTGGGTGGAGCACTGGCAAGTGAGAGGGTCAGGTGACAGGGCGCGCATGCTGCCAAAGAACCAGCTCGTGACGCACACATGGCTGTTTTGGATACAGGAAGCACGGACAAAAAAACAAATGAAGTCCACTATGATTTGGATGATGGCTGGCACCGGCGACAGTTAGCCAGTAGAGGCAGTGTTGCTCCCACACCAGCAAGACCAACACTATTTATCAGGGGTGTCCAATCTTATCCGAAAAGGACCAGTGTGAGTGCAGGTTTTCGTTTCAGCCCAGCACCTGATTGTACTCATCAAGGTCTTGGTTGAAGACCATGATTAGTTAATTAAGCTGAATCAGGTGTTGTAGTGCTGGGCAAAAACAAAAACTTGCACCCACACCAGCCCTTTTGAGATAGGATTGGACACCCCTGCCAAAGACATCAAGGCTTTCTGACAATCCTTTACAAAAATCCTCAGGTCAGATTTAGAGTTGACCCACTGCCACTGCACACAACCGCCACAGCCTTTTCACCAACCTGGTCCTCCGTCTCCTCAGACTTCTGGCCAGAGTCCGTTGGCTCGGAGCCACGTGAATCATCGGCAGTCGTCGCCTTTGACCGAAAGGACAGGAGTCTGCTGCTGTATTCTGTCACGGTTTTTTGCAACTTGTCTAATCGCCGAACCACGTCTCTCTGCCGCCTGTCCTCGTTCAGCGCCCCTTTACCGACGAGACTGTCGTAGTGTTCCAGGGGTCCGTCGAAGCCGGTATCGCTGGACTTAGTTTGAGTTCCAGAGGTTTTCGTGGTTGGTGGGTTTGCTGTGTAGCCTGGGTGGGAAACATGTGCGCACCACGTAGCATTAGATAGGGAGTGAAAAATAAATAGCCATGTTAGTTACATTACACTTTTCAACCATCCTATCTTGGAATCAAATCTAGTTTAAAAAAGTAGAAATTTTATCAGGTTAGCCCATTTGCCTTTGACTTTTTCAGCCAGTTTACAGATTTTTTTAAAATCTGTGTCATTGATCACTGATTGATAGAATACCTGAGGTGGAAAGCCCAGGCTTAGACAGTAAAAATCCTTCCTAGTATTTTGTTTCAGTCACCTGGATTTGTTAATTAGCACAATTCGTCAGCCAGGAGGAAGAAACAATAAGTGAAATCAGCTGGCTGAGTTCATGGGTGCAAGAAACACATGGCAGGACTTTTGCTTTCTGACCTCTGGACTTCCCACCTCGGCTGTTTTTTAGACTAAAACTAGGCAGCCTAGCAATCAGAAAGAAAGATGTGGGGCATTATCGGTTATGATGAACATGGTCACTATAGAAAGTAGCTGGCGGAAGTGTCAGACCATTCTGTATAGGAAAAATCCTAATGCCTTAAGTCATTGAAATAGGTGGCAATTAAGACAGTTTGCCAGAAAAAGCGTTATCTAACGTTAGCAGAAAATTCGTGGTTATCAAAAAAGTGAATCGCACTTCACAGATAACTAAGTTATAGCATATTGATTGACAGAGAATATAGATTATATTATTGCCTACTACTGTATTCGAGTCCTAAAAATATATATTGATATGGAATCCATACCGATAAATATTTTCATGACATTAATATATTATGGGTTTGCTTTAATATTGTGCAAAACCGTTATTCACGAAGACGAATACTAGCTAACTGTCAAAGTGTTGTTATTCGAATGAAAAGACGCTAATTTCGTTAGCAAGCCTATCTTGGTTCAGCCGGTCACAGTCCCTTCGAGCTCATTTTGCCACGGTACATCTAGCTCTATAATACCTCACCTCTTCTGATACAATATGCTGCATATCTTAGGTTAATTTGGGGCAAAGCAGTTGCTGTAATAAATAAACGAATTAAACGTCTTGTCGCTAAAGCTGACATGCACGCAGCCATTTTGTTTCAAACTAGCGAAACTTTATTGCCGTTTGTCTGTCATAAGTGCTGAGAACAAGCCTACACCCGTCATGCGAATAAAATAGGAACCATATCCTGCATATCCTGGGTTGGTTGGTTGGGGTGTGGGAGAATATTCCTCATTCATAAATAAAAAAATAATCCTAGGTCCTTGTTCATTTATGTTTTGTTTTGCATTATGTTATGTTCAATTTGTCTATTAGTCTAGAATTTTTCTCTTTCCGGTCTCGCACGGTTACATGCATTTGGTAAACACTGAAATAATATACCGCTTTTGAATAAACAAAATATACAACCTAAATATTACTTACCTATTACGATTACTACTATTACTTATTATTATTATTGGGAGCAGTGTTTATAAACAAGTTGTCTATGGCCATGACAGATCAATAAAGAAACCCGGGAATGTCATACCACGCGAAACAAATTCCATTGTGATGGTTTATTACTAAAACTCCGTATTAGGCTCCATTTAGGCACGTGCATTTCGCTTAACCCAGAAAAAAACGAAACAGTAGAGTTTCGTTTGCAAAGAAAATAGCCTACGTCAGTTCCAAGTGTCAGCTGAAACTCAGCTGATCGGAAGTAGCAAATGTGGACTTGAATCACAGGAGCTTTCGAGAAGGAGAACAGACATGGCAGAGACCATAGCCGATACAAGGAGGTTGAACTCCAAGCCACAGACTCTAAATGACGCATATGGACCCCCAAGTAATTTTTTAGAGATTGACGTGCGTAACCCGGAGACGGTCGGCGTTGGCAGGGGCAGATTCACTACCTATGAGATTAGACTGAAGGTGAGCAACATTTTAACCGCACTACGGAGTTGCGGAGGGCAATGAACCTGGCCTCCGTTCAGATTGGGGTGGGTGGACGTTGTTTTTCTAGCTAACTTGCGCAATAATCTCGCTTTATCTTTCTCTGGAAAACATAACCGAGCACATTTAGCTAGCTAGCCCGCTACAAGCTTGCTGAAAGTGCTTAAATAATGATAGCTTGAAGCTAGTAGCTAGCTCTCTGTTTTCACCCGGGGTCACACGGTAACAGATAATACTTTGCGAACTACTGTAGCCTACTTTGTGAGATAGTAGGCTATTAAACCAGTAGGCTAGTGTGAAAGCTTATAGCTGAAGCGTGAGATGTTCAAAACTCCACAGCTAGCTAACTTTCACACCACACGTAGCCTACTTGCGGCAAGTAGCAATGTGCTGTTTTCTAAAAATGATGATCTTGCAACAAAGTAGCTACATGTACTACAGCACGTGATAAAATACTCACAAGCAGTTTTGTTGGTGTATTCAAGTTGTCTTGGTGTGTAATACTGAATGTTTTTTCGTCCACACACAACAAAGGCCCATTGTTTACGCAACCTTTTACTTAATTTGGTTTTATAATTATAGTCCAATTCTACAGGCACGTTAACAGCAAATATCTTGAAAAGATAAGCAAACAAACAAGCCCCTTAGACATAAAATGTATGACATGCCTGTATCAGCAAATTAATAACTATATTGATTGATAAATAGGCTTAAGTGAAGACGTGGCAGGGGTTGACAGATTGTTTGCCTGCCTATGGCTATCCTCTTAGGTCATACCATCATAGAGCAACCCTGCGTATTTGTGTAAATGCGTCTATTTAATACAGTACTGCATACCCATATTCTTTTGCGTTGAGGAAGCAGAGCAGTGGACTGTCTGTGGGTCATCTCACGCCGCCGGATTTCTGTGCCAATTTGAACTGATTGGCATGATCCCACCGTCAGCGCGGTCGAGCGACCAAGTGGCCGATGTTCCTTTTCCCCCACACGTTCACAGCGCGAGCTTCAGAGGGCGTAATGACAAATTGACCGCACGATTATTAAAGCAAGAGGATTAATAATGGATGGGCCTACCCGTTACCGGGTGAAGGTCCGTATCCAAGCAGGCGAAACGGCCGCTCCCACAGGTTGACAGTAGCCTAGTTCATGTCACAACGAGCGTCCCGTGGAGCCATTCTGCACTGATCCTTGTGAAGTGCGTTGAGGGGACTCTTGTATGAGATACAGGTGGAATTTGTTAGTGATGTGCACTGACTCTACGTTTCCTATCCCTGCGCTTTTTAAATCTGATGAGACGAGTTAAAGGTCTAATTCAGTCGGAATAAATTGTGATTGGAGTGTTTTAATTGCAACATAATAGGCGGCAAAGTTCTCTATATGACAGTTCATTCAGGGGCGTTATAACTGCTAAAAGGGGCTGATTGGACATGACGGGCGTGCTGTTCATCCGCACTCATTTTCGTGGAAGCATAAGCCAGGGCTGTTTTGTGTTGACTAGGCACGTTAAACGTGTGCAGACATTATTAAATCATCGGGCAGGTGATTTTTAAACGTTTAAAACTATTTAACGATAACAATTAAAAGTTCCAGTCCTTATTAAATGCAGGAACTTGCAGGTCGCATGTGGACAGCAATGAGATAGCTAGGCCATATATGATGCGCTGTCGAGCGGAAAACGCAGTAGGCTATAATTTGACTACTTCCAGAAGTGATGCCACGTTAGTTTAATTAAACTCTCTTCACTGGAGAGAAAAAAACAGCTATAACATTTAAATGTAAATGCATTTATTTAATGAAGGGAAATCATAACACAGATCTGGAAATAGGACCTAGGCTTGAAAAAAAAATAGAAGGGGGGAGGAGGAGCCGCAGCACATTTGTGAAATTATGGAGAAAAAAAAGGTTTAAGCTAAAACTCCAGAAGCCACCGTGATTCGGTGGAAAACCCCCGTCTTGCTAAAGGTGACCAGACGGAATAACATTAAGAGGGTCGTTCTTGATGCAACAGAAGTGCTTTCAAATGGTAAAATGCCATTGAACCAAACGGAATAATGAGGACCCCTGAACTAATACAAGTTCGTAAAATATATCCTATTAGGTTCGTGTCCAAATGCAGTTATTTCTGCATATGCCCCGTTCATTAATATACTTTTTTAAAAAGGCGCATGCAACAAGTGGGCCTTCAATTGGCTAAGCCAGTTAAATTTATCTTACTGTACACAATTAAAGTGTAAATTACACGTACATAATTAATAAACGTTAAAAAATTTATACATTAAAAGTAATCCTTTTTTCTCTTTTACTGGATGTAGCCAGGTCAGTGAGACTGTGAGGAACCCACTGTTGTAGATGCGGTCAATGTAGCTCTGTTAACTCTTGTATTTTGTTGAAAAGTATTTGCATCCAATATAGTGCAAGTCATATATACAGAGTACATATGAGTAGCCTACAATGTGATTGTACTCTGTGAGAGTCGATTTAACACTGACAATTTGACTGTGCACGCAGTATAAATGCATTCACCACAGTCAACTAATCCTAAACAGTGAAACAGTTAAGTCTCATTTGGGCATTCACAAAGAATGCGAGAAATGTTTTATATTGAACGCTGGTTGCAGCAAATTTAAAAGTCGCCTTGTCTGCATGTGTCAGTTCACAGTAAATCACATCATGGACTGTTGTTTCCATGTCTTTGCGTAGAGTGTTTGTTTTGATGCACATGGAATCCCCCGTAGACGGCTCTAGCTCTTTTTAGCGCGTGGAGCGCATTTGCTCACGGAGTAGTGGTGCGGCGTTTGGAAAGCAACGGTTATGTTTGTTGTCTCTGGCCGCTCGCGGTGCAGTCCGGAGTCGCTAATGGTGTAAATTATGCCCAGAGTATCTCCTCTCTTTTTAACCCTATGAAACGCGTTACTTTCCCTACTAAAATCACCCGGAGCGCA
Organism: Anguilla pacifica; assembly: GCA_039654925.1. Lineage (NCBI taxonomy): Eukaryota > Metazoa > Chordata > Actinopteri > Anguilliformes > Anguillidae > Anguilla > Anguilla pacifica. The sequence continues at coordinate 59,358,863 of CM077289.1, read as the reverse complement.
CGAAACGGTGGGTGAACATAAAGCTACTGTACTGATTTGCGTGCAATAATTAGCATATGCGTGTAATCAGCATTATTGTGTAGAAAGAAGCCCAAAGTGACCCTGCTTTACATATGACTACAGAAAAGGGAGCATCTCTTGCAAGTGCCATCTTCCCCTCCCCCCTCATCTTTACATGGCTTAAATGGCGTCTGGTGTCAGGTATACTGCCTGTCTCCTTCCGTGCAAATCTACAGTAACCTTTTGGCAGATATGTGGGGAGTGGGCCCTATGTTTATGTTTATTTGGTAACAGAATTTTTGCACTGGGAAAACTTTGTGAACTCTTCCACCCCCCCTCCCCTCTTCCACCCCCTCACCCCCCCCAACTCCTCATGCAGCCATTGCCTCTGGACTAAAAGAGCTACGTTAATCCTCTCATTGAGAGCGGAGAGGAGAGGAGAGGAGTGAACAGGGGGGAGGATATCCCCTCTCCTGTGGGGCCTCAAAGAGCGCCTCCTAACTTCAGACTCAGCTGTTCAGAGTAACGGCGCAGCCTGAGCTCCACAAGAGGGGGAGAGAGAGAGAAAAAGGGAGAAGGAGGGAGAGAGAGAGGGAGAAAGGGAGAAAGAGAGAGAGAGGGAGAAAGGGAGAAGGAAGGGGAGAGAGAGAGAGAGAGAGAAAGAGAGAGAGAGTTGGCCTGACACCCCAGTATGCCTGCGTTATATGGGCTGTCTGCACACGTGTGTGGGGGGGGGGGGTGTTCTTCTTCTGTGACTGCTCTGGTATTCCGCTGTGCTACACCTGTGCTAACGTGTGTCGCTAATTTTGGCTTGCACTGCTTGTTGCTGTTTCTTTAGCTTCTGTAAGACCACAAATGTGGGTTTGAAGTGGGAGGTGGGGGGCGGGGGGGTTGTCTGAAATCACCAGATGAGTCTTCTTACCTTGGCTATGACACTGCAGTGACATTCATGCCGTATGCAGTCACACCAGGCACATCTTATGGACCGGCCTACTTGCATGCAGTACTGCCTGTGATGTGACTGTGGTACACTGCACTATGAGAATACCTACAAGCTATTGTACTGCTTCAGAAACAATATTTTGTGAAACATTTCTGACAAACAGACCTGACAAAAAACATGTTTCATTAAACCTGGATCCAGGACACCTTTGGATATTCTCCAAATTAATTTAGTCATTTTTCATGGTTCAGGTTTAGTGATCACCAAAATGAACTTGCCACACTGTGTGTGTAAGGAAAAAAGCTGAAGCTTAAATTTATTTGCAAGTCAAAGTTGGGCAGTTGAATCCAGGCCACAGTGAGAAATGATCTCTCTTTTGTCCCATTGTGCTGAATGATGCCATGTCAGTGTATGTCCTCAAAGAGCTGAATACATGTTGTTTGTATTAATAATTTAATCTTTTTTCACTATGTTAGTATTGCTACAAATTAAAGGCTGACATCTTGTCCTCCCTCTATAGGTGTTCCTAAATATGCTTATTTTTTCAGTGCATTATGGGAAATGCATTATTTTATATGTTTTGTGGCCAGTTTTTGCATACACACTTTTTTTTGTCTACGCACGTCGCAGTGCTGAGTGACTTTATCCTCGCTGTCGACGTGGGAATTCTCAGCTCGACGCTGATGTCACGGTATGCATAACCTTTTAGCTTTTTTTATTTGAGATTAATCCCCTGACCATGTTAAATCGGAGAAAAGCGTCAGTTTGGTGAGCCCTGTGTAGGCCGTTAACTGCACCAGAATGGCCATCTGCGAGACTCAGATGAATACACTCGCAACTTCCAAGCACTCGGGGGGGCGGCGAGTTGGGGGGGGGGGGGGGGAATCCAGCGTTAACAGGTGACTATTTATTTTAGACATCCTTTTTTTTTTTTTTTTTTTTTAAACATCTGTTCAAAGAATTTTACATTGATTTTATTTTATTTTTGTGGACCTTTGTGGAGCTTTAATTTTGTCATATAAAAAAATAGTAATTACACAAAAAACTAAAACAGTTCTGCTTCAGACGTGGTAGATAACCAGGGTGGAGTACTGAACCCAAAATCAGCATTAGTTGTTGTCAGTGTAGTTTCCTGTCTGTGTCTCGGTCTTTGTCCCCTGAAATGTGCTTGTCACTGAAGAGGAGAGCCACTTTAGCAGCCATTGATGCGGGACCACAGGGGATGGGAGCCGCGGCATATGTTAGCTAAGTTACGATTTCCTGTTGTGGAAATGGGCTTTGCCTCTTTGGGTATGTGGAACTCATTCAGCGGGAACACTTTGCTTCTTTTTGGGGCACGTTGTCTTGCGCTTGGTTACCTGGTTCCTGGCCTTTTTTTTGGGGGCAGGTGTCAGCTCCTGCTCTGAGGAAACCGGGTATTTAACCCTTTAGGGCACAAAATCACAGAAATATGGGGATATAGAATGTTCTTTACAGAATGTTCTTAACATTCTAATGCTGATGTAACAATCACTATACTGGTAGTTGAGAGCAATGGAGTTCTAGAACACTGACTTAGAATGTCGAAAAAAAACATTCCAAAAAACCTACTCTTCAAAGGCTTAAGGAAAAGTCATGATTTGGGACTACTCTGACATGTTTCTGCAGCTACTTGCATGGCCTTCTATTGCTGCTAGATGAAGCTACACTAGCTATCATTGATGGAGACAGAAAAAGGAGGCATTAAAACACCATAATTATCTTGCTATCCTAAGTAGCTATGCTAGGTATTTGCTAAATAGTGCAGGTCTACCTCTCATGGCTAACTGATTTTTTTTTTTCTTCCATTGAAATAGTGTCCAGTCGTTTTGTTTGATTCGTAAAATAGACTGTTAACCTTGTAGCCAAAATAAAAAGCAAGTTATTTCCTTGTGGAAATAACAGCCCAGTCACCGATCGTTCATTTATTAATCAGTTTCCACGACGATGAAAATGCATTCGGGGTATTTTTCAACGACATTGTGACGGTATGAAAATTTGGATATTGCCCCAGCATGCTCTAAGCTCAGCATTCCAAAGATGGCAAACTGCATTTTTTTCTACAAAATTTAACTGATATGCAGGCGAGTTGTACACTTCCTTCGGGTACCATTAAGTGTGATTATATTGTTCATTCATTTTAAAATGACTAATTCGCATATGAAGCCGGTAGTAATATGATACAGGTATGCACTATGATACGAAGCTCCTGTTATTATAATTGTTTGTGTGTGCAAGCAAGTGAACAAATGTGATTTGTGTGCGTACAGACGCTTGTTCCTGTCTTCATACATCCCATGATTGGATTTGCATTATTCCTGGTATCACCTCCTTTATTTTCACATTTTCGCACAAAAAATCCCCCCATAGATCACATTATTTCCCTTGTTAGACAGTCAGTTCTTAATATTTTTTCATCCATGTTTTCAGTTTTATTGTCCCTGAATTGAATTTCTTGCTTTTTTATTTTTCTGATTTCAAATTTCTCTGCGCAGTTTGGTAAAGGTCATTCAGTTCCCAACAAATAAGAATGAAGAGTATGTGGCTCTGTGAGCTGTTCCACACACTCCGGTTTGCTGCTTTTTCAGTAATACAATTATTTTTCTTTTTCTATCTTTGTAAAAACAAACCAATGTCAGTCCTTGTGCTGTAGACTTAATCCATCAAACATCAACTAAACCTTATAAATGGAAGCAAACTTTGGGATCTTACTTTGTTGTTTATGAACAGAAACGTAAAACCCTCTTACAAACCCCCCACCCACCCCCCACCCTCCTCTCTGTCTCTCACCAACCCTCTCACCCCCCTCCTCTGTCTCTGTTTCTCTCTCTCTCTTTTTTGAAACCTTTTGGTCATTAATAAAAATGGGTAGCCTGTCAACCACAGTCAAGTGTAATCCAAACTATACAGCATCCTTTCAGACAACTATTTTAATGGAAATGCGCCACATATTGTATCAAGGCTACCATATCCTACTTGAAATGACAGTATCAAAAGTAGAAGTTGATACTATGGTAACAAAGCAGCTTTCTGCCAGCGAATCGAACAGTGTTAGGCCCAGAGAGTGGCCTGAGAGCCTGAGTCTCTCCACCCCCCCTCCTCTCCCTCTCTCTTTCTCTCTCTCTCTCTCTCTCACTCCTCTCCCATTGTCCCCTGCCTTTGGAATATGATGCGATGAGATGGCATTGTGTTGCACCTGGATTCCATTTTTTAATACTTTTTATTTAGAAGGGGGGACTCTTTAACTTGACTTGATCCAGCCTGCTAAAAGCTAATGCATAGCTGGCCTTGAACCGCGCCTGGATGAGTGCAGCGACCTCTCTGTTTTTTAATGAGCATGGCCATTGTCTCTGCACATGCATGTGTTTTTGGATTGTGGTGATGGGTGGGTAGGTGGGTGGGTGTACGGGGATGGGGGGGGAGGTTGGGGGCGATGGTGAAGGGGGGAGGAGGGTGTAGACCCCGTGGAAGCTTTTAACAGATCAGTAGAAGCTACACATTGAAGAAGCTCACTAAGTAGATCTTAGGACAATGGCTTTTCTATCTTTTTTTTTTTTTTTGGGGGGGGGGGGGGTGCTTTCCCCTGTATCTAAAAACTCTTGTCTTGCTCTGTCTTTATTAAATGTCATTGTTTGGTGCCACTTGGACCTCTTTCATAACACATGGATAATCATATAATGCACAGAGCTTTTATTAACAATACTAGCAACTTTTTTTGTTGTTATTGGTTGAGAGTAAATGTTCGCCAGGAATGATGTCATTTAGATTATTATTAATTATTAATCATCTAAATGACATGTCCAAGTTGCTTGCCCTGGGTCCTTTTGAATTGTTGCGGATTGTTTGCGTGTAGCTGGGCCTGCTTGCTTTAGTTGCGCCTTGGTTGTGTCATACTGCTGGTGTTCTGGCAAAATGGTGCTGCAGCTCTGTTTCATTCACTCATTTATTCGTTCATATATCGTTTTGTTTTATTTATTCGCACCAGAAAAACAAACAGACACAACAGCAGCTACATACTGATTGTGCAGGTGGGATTTTTAAAAAGCCCAAAAGTAGTACTACTAGTAGTACACCTAGTACTAATCAATCAATCAACTGAAATAATAAACGATAATAACAAGAAAAGAGAAAAAAAAATGACGAACATAAAAATTTTAAAGACAAACAAACATTTTAAGTCGTTCATTCTTGTAGTGTATGTTTTAGGTCGAGGCTGTTGGTGTTCCACAGGTTACCGGAATAGTGGGTCTGAGTCAGGATAATGCCTCTGTCACTTCTAGCGTTGAGCATTGTACAATAATATGTCATGTCTTATTAGCTGGTATTCCTCGTGGAGACAAGCATGTACTAGCCAACGGAACAATTCCACATTATACAGAGCAAAGGCCTGCAAAATTCTCCGTCGCCAAAATTTTGAACTGGTTCGGTGCGTGCTGCGCAGACTCACTTCAGTTCTTATGTAATAAAAGCGCAATATAGAGTAAACCCATTGGCCGATGAACGCCAATTTATATTACTTGTGTACATGGTTGTTTACCCGGTTTCACAGAGGTAGCGATTTGTTCTGGGGTCTGTTTTCAGCAGCGTTGAAAGGAGAGAGCGTCCCAGCAGCTGAATAGAGACGTTATTAGCCCGCGCGCGAGCGGTAGCTTTCGCGTTGAGCGGGAGGGCGCAGCCTGCCCCGACGAGCCGCGTCTGACGAGCACGTGGGAGAGGGAGGAAATGGATCTGATTTGCGTCCTCTGTGAGAGGGAACCAGCCGGGATGTCACGTTCTCCGTCTGTCAGTCAGATCGGTCCTCCGTAGATTAGTGAACTGCCCATTTTCGCCTGGGTTAGTAAAAGACTATGATGCATTTTACCAAATGTAAAAAATAAAACAAAATCGTAAAAATGTATTTATATAATGCGTCTTTGTGCCGGTGTCTCTGTAAGACGTACCATGCAAATGCATTTGAATTTATTTAAAAATGTCATTTAATAACAAAGTGTTAATTCCATTTTTGGTGGTTGTACTACGGAGTAATAACAAGGGTTGGAAATATGAATGCTTGTGCATTTTTATCATTATAAATTATTTGTATTATGATTAATGAACATAATTAAGTTTTTTGTGGCATTACCAGCGTATGTTTTGGCTACAGTGAATACAAACTTTGGGTATTCAGATCTACATGTGATTCATTCATCTACAAGTGGGTGGGAAAATTAAGTTGGATATGAGCAGTGCTCTTTATTGGTACTTGGCTAGTATGTAGTGTGTGGAACGTTCTGTATTTTTCAGGTTAGCTTGCAGGAGAAACTAAACCGCTTCCCGTCTCGATTCCGCCACCGAGTCGAGTGAGAGAAATCCTGCGGGGTTTTGCAGTGCGCTGCGCTACATGGCGACTTTTGGCGCAAAAAAAAAAAACCGCGGGCTTGAAAAACGCGCAAAGACGTGTCCCTCTCTAATATTTACAGCCGCGGCCTCTCGTTCCGTCTCCGAGAGACACACACAGGAGGGAAGATCCGAGCAGTTCACATCTTTATTCTTTATTTTCCACTAAAAGGGCTCTCTCTCAGTTCTTCGCCCGGGTGGGGGGGACAGTCAGTCCATTTTCAGTGCAGCAGGACATATTCACCTTTGTCTGGCGCACACCTTTGTCTGCGGCTGTGGCCGGAGCGTTCCGCTGATTTGTAACCCACCTCTGAGAGGGCCCTTGTCGGGGCGGGGAGGCTGGCGGGCAGCCTTGCGGGGGGAACCGCGGCGGCACTGGAATCGGCGGCCGCGGCCGTGGCTGCGGAACGTTGGCGATGGCGGCGGTGGCGGCTACGGCAGTGGCCCCCAGAACGGCGAATGTGCGAGAGAGAGAGAGAGAGAGAGAGAGTTATTTCCGCTACAATAGCCTCTATGCCGGCCTTTTGTTGAGCGCCGGCTGACCTTGTTCCTGTGAAGTTCCTCCTTCCCCTGCAGCACTGTCAGCTCCCTTTAATCAACCCCCCCCCCCAAATCAAAACAAAAAAAAAAGACCGTTTCGCTTCGCGAGTCGCGGCTGAAATGTGAACACCGTCCTGCTTCTTTGTCACGGGGGACTCGTACTGATCCACAAACGAAGAGTTTTGCGTGAAAAGGGACGGTCTCCGTCAAGAACTGCATCCTTCAACCTTTGCTGAAACTTATTAGTTTTGTTACCCCCCCCCCCCCCCCCCCCCCCCCCCACTTGCTTGCTTTGGACGGTTTTCCAATTCCATATTTGTCTTTTGAAATTCTGTGCGATAATTACATTTTTAAGAATTGAATTTGTAATTGAGGTAGTTCCTTCTCTGACTCTTTGCCACAGACTTTGCTACATCTTAACCAAAATGTAATGGTTCCAATGATACATTTTTGTTGTCATTTTCACTGAAACGTTTTGTGATTTTATGAGACATCAGTTGCATAATCGGCAACTGCTAATGACTCATCTGGATGGTGCGAGGTGGAAATGCAGTTGTTTTCTCCTGCTTGTGGGGGTTAGAAGGGCATACTGCACCATATTATATTAGAAGTGCTGCAGCACGTACAGTGTTTCCTGTTCCTCTCTGTTAGAATAAATACTTTTTCGTAATGTGCTAATCTGCCGGTGTTTAAGCGCTAGTTTATCAGTTCTGTTATTTCCAGCTTATCTTTAAGATCACTGTCAGTGTTACTGTCATCAATCATGTTACTATTAATTCATTGTTACAGTTGTTGTTTTTTCTGTAATTTAAAAAAAAAAATTGGGTCCAAACATGGGGATTAGTATTTCCAATTCCCACCCCAATTTGGAATGTCCAGTCATCTTGTTGCCAACCCCACTGCTGATTCGGGAGAATCTAAACATCCATGGTTCTCCTCCGAAACGCATGGTGTTGCCAGCTGCTTCTTATCACACTGCAGACTACAGCTAAGCTCACACAGAGCAGAGTCAGAGGAAGGCCATTCATATGCACCTTTGACTGCAAGATAAGGATACCTGATCAACCAGCAGGGGGCACTAGAACCTATCTGAATATACCCTCCCGTTTCCGATAGTCAGTTGCGCGTCACACTATGGGGCTACCGGCCTCGGTCAGCACTAGCCCGGTCTGAATTCAATCGAGACTGTAAGGTGCATCCATGCACCGTAGCCTGGTGTCTCAACCATCCTATGGCCCATTTCTTCAGTATTTTGAACAAATTATCTAGCTTTGGCAGTGCTGCGATTCGCTGACCTAATTGTACTTTTGCCTGTTCAGTGTAGAACAATGCATTTTGATTGGTTAATACCAGATGGTGGCTCCACCCATTATTGGGGCTCATATGAACCCATTCTCCCATGACTAGGAGCCGAGGCGGGCTGAATGGCCTCTTTTCGTCATTATGCGCTCTTGTGTGCCCTTCGTGCGACCAGCCTATGCCAGTAGAGCAAATCTGCAGAGAAGGAGCACTGAGGAGTACTGAGCTGCCAAAGACTCAGTGCCCACTGACTCCTCTCTCCAGGGATTCTTCCCATTCTGCCCTTCAACTCATTGTAGGTTTTTTTCACAATTCTGAGTCAGTGTTCTAGAACTCCACTGCTTTCAATCACCAGTAGCGATTGTTACATCAGCATTAGAAGGTTCCATTAAGAGCATTCTAATCGTGCATTTGTGATCGCACATCTTAAAATGAGCAATGCTAAGTCACATCTGTGATGCACTGGCAATCTCTGTCTTTATGCAGCTTTAGCTGTATTTTACCTGCACCAAATCAGGAGTAGAGAAAGAAAAAAGAAGGAAGAAGAGAAATGTTGTGGTTTTAGCGGTTAAGTCTTGGACTGCAGATCTTGGCTCCGCTCCATTTTGGGGTTCTGAGGCCTCGTTGAGCCGTCGGTGCTGGTGCTAGCCTGCGTGTCCCAGCGCAGCCTGCTCACCGCACGGTTTTCGCGAGGGTGTCTTCTTAATAACCTCGCTCCCTACCGCTGTGTCCTCGGGGAAAGGGTTCGCCTTTTTGGTCTTCCCCCTCGGGGTCCTGGTCTGGGCCTGTTCAGTCCCCGCCCCTCGCCCCCCCCCCCTTGCCCTCAGAGCGGGGGGGGGGGGGGGGTGAGCGGGAGCGGCAGGGCCCGGCGGGGCCGGATTAGCACCTCCTCAGCCGGCCGATTACCTGTAACCGCGATCTGTTGTCGGGCGGATTAACTTCTCAGACTTCCGTGCTGAGAGGTAACAGAACTCAGAAGGAAAGCCTTTCACTGAACACCCCCCCCCACCCCCCCACGCCTCGATCCCTGCTCAACCCGCATAGCCACCACCGGCTAATCCGCCGCTCCCGTAACGTGAGAGGGCGTGGGGAAACCGAACACACGGGCCTCACCTGAGCGCGGGGGGAACAATGGCGGATCAGGGCTGTGTGCGCCCATTAGTGCCGTTGTGGGCGCTGGGATATGCAAACCCGGTGGAGGTCAAACCGAGGTAAAAAGCTAACGGGTGACACAATGCAGTAATCCAAGGCTCCGAAAATGTGATTTCTTTCACTGAGGGGGGCGGGTTTGGATTGGGGGGGCGGGGGGGGGGGGAGGGGAGTGTTGAGGGTTGTCAGGGGGGGCGTGGCAGAGGTCGCTGTGCCAACCCCTCCCCGTCCAATCAGAATGCTGCTTTTCCGGTTGGGTTTCCGGTTGGGTTTCTGTGGTTAGAAATAGATCTAGCAAAAAGTAAGTTCAGTCTTGTTCCCCCCCCCCCCCCCCCCCACCCGCCCTACCTTTTTGTATTACTGACTTTTTTAAAAGGTTGGTCATTCAGTAAAATGCTATCTTGATTATAAATCCCCTGCCACCCCCCACCCCCCCCCCGTCACCTCCCATCCACCCCCCCACCCCTCACCTCCTCCCCAAAAATCCCCCCGCCCACCACCATGGCCAAGAATTTCTGTGCTCATTCTCATGAAATCCATTTTAAATTGGGTCCTGGGGGAGAGAGTGCTCCACCGTGTTCTTCAGAGTGAAAGAGAGCGAGGCTGGCAAAGAAACACTCAAGGGCACTGCGCTGACTTATTATATTAGAGAGAGGTATGAGTCCCGCGCGCCTCTTGTTCGCCCACTTCAATTTGTCATATAGAGGACTTTTCTCATGCCGGGCCGTCTCCACATTAATTTTATTTACGGCCTTTATTCTATCATGCGTTTTTCAGTTTATGTGCTTGTGCAGCTATTAATTGATTTGGCTGGAGAACGGGGCTGCTTGGTACGTCCGGAGGCATAATGGTTTTTGTTGCAGCGCCCGTCTGCGAATTCTGACCCGCTTCGTTCCCGTTTCAGGCCCGTACGTCTTTTTTTTTGTTTTGTTTTTTTTTTTCTCCTGCTGGTCATGTGATGCTGTCTTAGCACACTTTGAATGCTATAGTTGATTGATTGATTGATTGATTGGTTGATTGATTAAGTCTATTTGATAATCATCAGAAGAATACGCGGGGATGTTCAAGCAGGGACATCATCAAGTACCAATCTTAAAATCTATCAAGGATAGCACAAGAAAGCTAAAAGGCTTATTTATTTGTGGTTCTTAAAGTGTGTGTTTGTGGGGGGCGGGGGGGGGAGGGGAGACAGGCACATGACAAATTGGCATGCATCCATATTTCAACAATAACGTCAGTTTCCAACTGTAATTTACAATCTCAATAAATACATGTCGTCATAATTCAGTGGAACCAGCCACATCACTATGCAGTATAAATCTGTAACTATGGTCCTGCTTGGGGGGGACGGAACAGGGGGACGGGACGGGACGGGGCGGGGGGGGGAGGTGCATCTCGGTCATCTCTCCATCTCCAACTGCAGCGCTTACATCATCGCCTCCGCTCCTGCATGCCGAACAGGTGCTAGCTAGTTAGCGAGCGGCTGGCGGGGACTCTGCTTGCCCGGAGTGTGTTCCAATTTTGTTTCGCGTTTTGCCTTGGCGAAAAACCTGGTACACAAAACCCAGTCGGAAACATTGTGGCATCTATTCCCACTGACTCCACACACACCCCCACACCCACCCACCCCCACACACACCCCTCATGTGCCAAAGATAACAGTGGCGGTGTTTGCGTTCGTGTTCTCTCTCCCAACCTTCTAGACCAACCTGCCCATCTTCAAGCTGAAGGAGTCGCGGGTGCGCAGGAGATACAGCGACTTTGAGTGGCTCCGGGACGAGCTGGAGAGAGAGAGCAAGGTGAGCCGGGGGGAGGGGAGTGCTGAGGTGGGGGCCGGGGTCGGTCCTCACCCCAGTCTTACTTTAAACTGGACTTTATCGTCCACCTCTGCATGTGTGTATTGCGCGCAAGCTGCCAGTGAGGGACATTGCCTTTGAATTTGCCTGGAATTCTGGGTACTCTGGTTTTCTCCCACACCGAAAGACATGCGTGTCAGGTTGGGTTACATTCCTGCCATCGCCCTTGACCAAGTCACCGGCCTCAGAACTGGAGTTGGTCCCCAGGTGCTGCACTGCGGCTGCCCACTGCTCATAAGTTACTAGGATGGGTCAAATGCAGAGAACAAATTACCCCACAGGGTTCAATAAAGTGCATCTTATCTTAAATTACCTCAGTGACTCTGAACGTATGGTAAAGTACAGTCCTATCAATGTGCACGTTTAGTCAGCTTAAATTAAGCTATGATTATTTTTTAAAAAATTTTTAAAATATGAAAGGAATTTTCTGGAAGGAAAGCTGCAGTTTTGAGAAGGGTGATGGCGGTAAGGACAGATCTGCTTCATGCCCTCATGAGTTTTTGGTGTTTTTGTTTTTTACTGCTGAATTGTAAAGCACTTTGAGCTGCATTCTGTGCATGAAAGGTGCTATATAAATAAAGTTGATTTGTTCGTTCGTTCGTTCATTCATTCATTCATTCATTCATTCATTCAATTATTCATTCATTCATTCATTCATTCATTCATGCCGTTGTCTCCGTTTGCGTCCAGGTCGTCGTGCCGCCGCTCCCCGGAAAAGCGATCTTCCGGCAGCTTCCCTTCCGGGGAGACGACGGGATATTCGACGACTCCTTCATCGAGGAACGGAGGCAGGCCCTGGAGCAGTTCCTCAACAAGTGAGTGTGTGCCCGGGGGGGGAGATGGGGGGGGGGGGGGGAACGGGCTCGTCCCGTTAAGAGCTGCGTCCCCCCCTCGTATCGTTCAGCGTCTCTCCTGATGGGTGCTGGGATAGGCTGTATTAGTGGCAGAGCCTGGCTTCCTGCTCTCCTCTTCCTGCTTCCTGTTTCATTTGGAATGTCAGGTCTGTCGACACCCCCAGAATCTGTCCATTCATTGATTATTAGCTTAATGGCCACAATAATAAAAACATAAAAAACAGTCTGTGTGACATGAGATTGGCTTAGAACAGTATATTTCTGTTTAAAGCAGCATAAAAATGATGCAGGACATAAATTGTGCTTGCGACAGGGAAATCAAGGGCAGAGTAAATAAATAAATAAATAAATAAATAAATAAAAATTGGGGAAAAAACCTTCCAGAAATACTTTATTCATCATCCATTATGTTTTTATGGTTTTGCCTTGAGTTTAAAGACGGCGTCTGCAGTCCTTGTACAGCACAAGATCGACCGTTTCTTTCCGTCTAAACAAAATATTATGAAATTACCTCTGTTAATATGTTTGTCCCTATTCCTAAATTATTGATTTGGATTAATTCCAAAGCCTCGAGCAAACAGAAGCAATGGATTTTGAAGGCTTGTATGGATCTGGTTTCATGGGTGAGCCTGGCTGCTAGTTAGCTAACGCTAGTTAACAAACAAATGCACATATCATTCCTGTCAGGTAGAATTTTTTTTTTTCTTTCTTATAATTACCTTGAGAATGATTAAAATTGATGAAAGGGCGCAAGTGCATTCTACCTGAGTTTGTACATTTGTTTTATTTTAGATACGTAATTTATGCTAATTACGACTGAAATTACAGTACACATTTCTTTGAAGAATGTTGTGTGCACCCCTGGTTATTTTTGATCCGAGGTGCTGTTCCACCTCTGCACGAACAATAAAAGTTATAGTGTAATTGTAATTATTTGCTGTGATTGCAGACGTTGCTATTATCTTTGTTTCATGTGCAAATGTGGCAAAGCTACCCATTTGAATTTTAATACACAAAACTTGATAAATTGGCTGAAAGAACAGGAGATATGTCAGTAATTAAGATTTAAATTTCAGAATTAAATGGCACTGTTGATCATGTAATTGTTCAGACTTAATAGCAGGTAAGTCTACAGCGCTCGGAGCCTGTTTGGTGTTTCTAAAGGTGTGATTAAATATTTTGCAAAGGTATACCTGTGCATTGTCTCTTCTTCTCAGGCCAGCTGTTGTTAAGGAAAAATTCTCACAGCTTTTTAAGGTTCATTTTGAAAGATGATAAAAAAAAGTTTATTGTTTGTTGCTTCCGTTTGCAAGAAAGAACAGAATTGAAACATTTAAAAGTAAAAATTATTTATTCTTAATCCAGCAAATGGTGAAAGTCCAAGCGTTGTGCTGTGTGCGGAAGGATTAATCTGGATTATAGGTACTTTATTTAACCCTAGAGTGGTTTTTTTGTAATGTAATGTAAATTCTAAGGCAGTGTTCTAGAACCCCACTGCTTTCAATTACCCATATTAATTCGTACATCGCCATTAGGATGTTCAGTTAAGAAGATTCTAATCACATATTTGTGATCTCAAACCTTAAAGGGTTAAAGAGGTCTGTAAGGTGTAAGGTTACAAATACGTGATTAGGATGTTCGGGTCAGAACATTCTAATGGTGATTTAACAATCACTACTGGTCACTGAAAGCAGTGCTCTAGAACACTGACTTAGAATTTTGAAACAGAAAAGATTCCAGAAAACCAACTCTGCAACGGGTTAAGAATGTGTGTGTGAAGTACGCAGCTCAGGGAGAAGGCTTGGAAAAGCCGGAGAGAGTGTGGAAGGGCCCCGGGGCCAGGTCTTCCCCTCTGGTGCCGCTATCCCCAGTCCTCCTGAAAGGGAACGGCATTCCTGTTGCCTTTTTTATGAGGACCTGCGCTATACGGCTCGGTCCTTTAATATCATGTTCTTATCAGCCGCTGTGCCCTTCTGCATGGGGAGGAACAGCAGGCAAAATGGCCGGGCCTTGTGATTTTTGGCCCGGTGTCACCTTGTCCACTTTAAAAGCAGAATCGGCCTCCACGACAAGAGCACTCATTTAACCTCATGAAGATGCTATTTACTAATACACTGTTATTATTTTTTGGTAATTTATGCATTTATTTTGTAAA